>CAUYUJ010017172.1:536514-674014 GCA_963575745.1 Prorocentrum cordatum | reverse complement strand
ACCATGATGATGAGAGGACGAGGTGGAGGAGGAGGAGGCGGAGGCCGAGGAGGAGGAGGAGGCGGATGAGGACAAGGAGGACGAATCTGCCGTGAAGGAGGGCTGCGACGCAAAATCAGACGGCCGTGCAGAAGGCCAATTTCCCCATATCCGAGAGTTTGCCACAATGGCTTCAGGGCGAGGAGCTTTGGCTAATTGATCGACGAGAGCTGCCTGACCTGTTTGCGGCAGGTGGATGGCGCGGTCTCCCAGAAGCTCTGAGAGTATCAGCATCCGCCAGCAGTGGTGTTCTGGTATGGTTTAGTGGGCCAAGAGAAGATCGACACGGCGTCCGTAGCCATTTTGGCTCAAGACAGCTTCCGGCTCGGCAGACCCGCGGCACCCGCACCGCAGTGCAACTGGCCCACCTCCGAGCAAACTCGATGGGCGGTACACGCCTCGCGGCCCTGCTGCTCCTGCTCGGCGCGGTCCACAGCGGACGCGCGGAGGACTTAGCCGGTGACGGCTCCTCCGCGGCTACCGTGGCGGCGATGATGTTCCGCCGCCTGCAGTGGACCTGGGACGGAGCACCGCTTCGGAGCCTGGCGAACAGCACGACCCAGACCGTCGACAGCGCGACCGCTAACAAGACGAACGTGACGGACTCCCGGGGTGGCGCCGGGAACGGCGCACCGGAAGACGCCGAGCCGGACAGTTACAAGCCGGGTGAGCCGGGAGGAGCAGGAGCACCGTGCCGGATTGGCGTGGAGTGCGTGTCGGCGAGGTGCCAGCTGTACCAGTGCGCGGCGCCCGTCGACACCGAGGCCGTCGACTCTGCCACGGAGACCGCCGGGGAGATCGTCGCGAATATCTCCGCGAACATCACCGCGGCTAAGGAGAAGGCTGAGGCTTAGACGGTGTCTGAGAGGGCCGGGGGCCCCCTGAGCCTGCTGATGGGGCGCGGGGCGAGGCTGCCTCACGGAGTCCGGGGGCAGGCCGTCTCGAATACCCACTGGGCTCGTCGGAGCTGCGAGTTCCAGTGCGCTTTCCTGTGCGAGTTCCAGCGCGGGGCCGGAGAAAGTGTCAGTGTATAGAGTTCGGCTCCTTAATAATTTCAGCACGGCGCCATGTTCCAGTCGGTGCCAGCAATCCCAGGGCAGTTCGTGCCGCTGTCAGGCACGATCCAAAGAGGCCCGAGGGCTACGAAGAGAAGTGCGGCCTGTGGGCGAGGCAGAAAAAATAAAAACACATATATATATATATATGTATTTATGTATGTATAAACAAAAAAGAGAAGATCGATACGGCGCTGGCTGGTAAGGACTCGGATGAAGACATCTCCAGTTTTGTTTTTCGGGCTTTCTCCCATCCTCTCGGCAGCTGCGCGAGGGAGCGCTCCTGCAGGATCTTTCCCACTTGCCCTGGGGCGGACCAGGACCAGTGTCTGCCTTGCGGGGGACCGGGCGAGGGTGGGACACCTGCCGCGGATTAGCAGTATCCATGGGGCCCCTACAGGAGCGCACCAGGAGCTGCTACTTCCATCTGCCTTTGAGAGGGTCGCCGGTCATCGAGATCTCAATGATATTGGGACCGAAGGAGCGGAGCGATGGAGGCGGGAGACGGAAGGGCAATCATCCTATCGACGTCGGTTCTAAGCAGGCTATCCAGCTGCACCCAATTTACGAGGCCTCCTGAGAGGAAGTGTATCGGCTTGTGGCTTGCGCCACGGCCGCCTTTCGTGTTGCAGCCAATGTGCTGCATCTCGACGCCGACGTGCGTCTGCCTGAGGCCGAAAGCGAGCCACGTGCGCCTGCCGTGGCGCCCCAGGGTCACCGTTGGCAGCAGTCGTCAGATGTCTGGAAGTGTGCTGTCTGGCTAGGGTCCGCCCGCCAGAGGTACCTTCCCGACCCGCCAGATAGGGTCGGCCGCCCGACCCGCCTGTTCGGGTCCGCCCGTTCGGGTCCGCCGTCCGATTTAATGCCCCACCCGCTCGACCCGCCCGTTAGGGTCCGCCCGTCCGACTTACTTGCCTTACCCTGTCGAGTTTATCAGGGGCTGGCATGAAACAAACATCAAAGGTAGTACGGGGCCGAGCTCCAGAAGCCTTCGGAGGCATTTGGGGGCCCTCTGTGGAAATCTGGCGATTCACTTCTAGCTTCACTTCCAGAGACAGGGGGCTCCTGCCAGATGCGTCTGCGGATGAGGAGGAGGAGAGGGAGGAGGAGGAAGAGGAGGAGAAGGCGGAGGCGGAGGCGAAGGCGGAGGCGGAGGCGGAGGCGGAGGCGGAGGAGGAGGAGGAGGAGGAGGAGGAGGAGGAGGAGGAGGAGGAGGAGGAAGCATAACCCAAATCGAGCCGTCAGGTGATCGCGGCTCCCCAGTACGTGACCCCGCAGCCCGCCATGACGTACGCGGCGCCGCGTGGTGGTATGGGCGGTGGTATGGAGGCCTCCACGGGCCAGGAAGAGACCGGAAAACAACGGGAATGATGCTAACATTTCAAACCCCCATTCAACTTCTGACAGGAATATAACGAGCAATCGGGAACCATCAATAACTCGAAGGCCCTTGGAACTCTTGGAGACAGATGGAACATCGAAACAGTTGGAGAACTGTTGGAAGCTTCTCGAACCTAGACCCCGGATGTTTCGAGTCCGCGGGCCCCAGAGCTCTCGACCCCTTCCCCATGGCTGGTCTTTCAACTTCAGTAATGTTTGACGGTCCTGGGGCCTGAACGCGGCCCTTGGATTTTGACGATGGCGAAAACATGTCTGGAGGTTTTAGGACATTGGAGGTCGGGGATATCCCCTCAGGGCCTCAGGAGGCCACAATGACAACTTAACAGGGCCCATTGCGAGCGCTGTCTCTTCCTGAAACTTCCGAAGTCTATGGAAAATATCTCCGTGCCGCGCCCGAGCCAGGCCGAGCGCGACGACGACGGCGACGACCACGACGCTTACGTTGACGACGACGCCGGCGGCGGCGACGGCGGGCCGCGGCCTGTTTGCAAGGCCTCGGCGGGCATGCAGGCCCCCGCGGGCATGCAGTACGTGACGGAGCCGGTGGCAACCGGCGCGCCGCCGCCCGTCGAGCCCGTGCAGACGTACGAGGCACGCAGGGCTCATCTCGACTCCCCCGATTCGATTCGATTCGATTCGATTTCGATGGCTTCCGATTCCGATTCGATTCGATTTGGGATGTGGATTTGGATTCCGACTTCTCAGGTGAGCCTTACTGGCATGCCGATTGCCGCCGATTCGATTTCTCCTGACTTGGCTGCCGAATTCCGCCGATCCGCTTCATTTCGATCGTGGATCCGATGTAACGATCCGATTCAGGGCTCAGCTGCGCCCGCGTAGAAAACTTTGGGTCGGGACGCGCGTACACAAGCGTCCTGCGGTGTAAGCTCTGGCGGCCGTGGTGCGGTTGTGCCGTTGAGATAACAGCACCAATGCTGCAATCAGTTTGACCTATCAGTTCTAGTCGGACGTGCGCCTGTAAAGGTACATCATACTGCTAGTGTGTCCTTCTGATCCCCGTGGGGGTTCGAGGGTCGAGGATCGATGAAAGGAGGGAGTCCGAGGAGGCTTTTCGTTATTCCCGACCTCGGGAGGTCCGAACCGCTGGCCGAGTCTCGCGGAAAGGAGGAGGAGGAGAAGGGGGAGGTGGAGGAGGAGGAGGTTGATGATGAGGAGGAGGAGGAGGAGGAAAAGGAGGAGTAGGAGGAGAAGGAGGAGGAGGAGGAAAAAGAGGATGATGATGATGATGAGGAGGAGGAGGACATGAAGGAGGAGGTGGAGGATGAGGATATGGAGGAGGAGGAGGAGGTGGGGGAGGAGGAGGAGGAGGAGGAAGAGGAGGAGTAGGTAGGCCAAGTGGCCCTCCATCATAGACAACGCCCTCATCGAATACCCAGCCAAGATACTACAGGAGATCACCACGACCTCGGAGACATGCACAACGAGAATCGACGGAACCACCAACGTCCACACGAAGGCACACAAGAAGGATATCATCGTTCACCACGTCGAGTTTACCACAGATGGAGATGCATCACCAGAGATAAAACAGAGACCTGGTTACAAAGCACCAGTATACAAGCCACCCACAGAAATACTGCTAGGTGGCATCATGCTCATCAAGGTCAACGACATCGACAAGCTATCTGACCAGGACGCCCACAAAGCAATACAGTACCTCATTGCGGACGAAGACAACCACAGCACTCGCAACTTGCTCCAGTACCACAAGCAATTACGCAACGCTGGCTTTTCAACCCATCGACTGGACCCAGAGCTACTTCCCCGAGTGGAATGCTTCCTTTCCAGAAGTCCGACCACAACAAGCACTCCGACCAGCACGCACTATTCCAGCAAACACCGACCTGCAGCTCATACAAAGAAGGACAACACCACAGGTCCAACAAACCATCCTACCACCTATGCCGACGATCTTCCAGCTCATATACGACCAGAACGTGACGCCGACAAAGTACCAGCCGCCACCGCCACAGGGACCATCACCAGGCAGAGCCCCAATACAAACCACAACGACGACGCCGACTCCCCGATACTCCCGCCACGCCGTCGCTCCGCAAAGGTAAAAGCTAGGCGACATCCAGCGGCACGACCCCGAGCACTACGCAGTGCTCCCACCAGGATGGCAGGCCGTCGCCGACGTAAACAGGAGCTGCGCTTACTACCACTACATGCAGACAGGCGCCACTCAGTGGAAGTTCCCAGGTGACATCGACTACGACCTATGTTGCACCCGACAGCTAATGAGCCAGAACGTCGAGGCCTTCAGCATTAACAAGGACGGCTGCTTCTACCACAGCCTCAGGCCGATATTCCCACCTCCCAACGACCACCCCCCAATGCCAGAGCACCCCGTGAAACGAGAGCAGGTCGACAAAGCAATGACACAGACCATCCACGACCTACTCGTCAATCTGAGGACCAAATACCAACAGGAGCACGAAGCACACGAATGGGTCGACCGAGCACACCTGTGGTACAGCGACATTGCAGGCGGCACCTTCTTCTCTCACCTCAAGGTCAGAGTGGAATCCAGGCCTTTCCTCACATTCGGCAACAACATGCTAGTGGGCGCAACTATACTTGAGGGAGCTCCACACCCTCCACGAGTCAGCCACATCATCCACCGCATCAAGCAGCGACGCAGCCCCAGACCAATGCTTGCACCATACGGCGACCACAGCACTTTCGACAGCGAGATGCACATCGAGATACTACTGACTCGAGACGCGAGCACACACGAAGTCACCATGCACTAGAACGAAGACACGACAATGACTGAGGACAACAACATGGCGCACCTACCTAAGGACGAGCCACCTACGAACAACGCAGACATATCTACCAGCGCAACCCCATCAAACATAACACCAGTACCGACCCACAACCAGCAGCAACGACCAATCCAGCATAGCGGCACGACCCCAGCAGCCAAGCCTGCGATATTCAAGGCACCACCCACCCTACCGCCAGTCCGAGAAGAAGCAGCGTAACGTACACACGTGATCGACGACGAGGTCAAGACCGGACAGCAAGACCTTGACATACAGGAGCAGCACACAACCAACAGGGAACCCTGCCGCCCCAACCCTACGTCCAGCGACAGCACACCAGCACCGAGCGCCAACCAACCACCTGCCATAGAAGTCGTACCACAGAGGCCCAGTGGCTGGTTTCCCATCACCACGCATGAGAAGGTCGACCCCGACACAATCAACTTCCCGATGGAGGCAACCATACGCCATTCGTTCCACACCAAGTTGCAGGACTCTCTCGAACACGGCACAGTCACAGTGAACGAATGGGGGCGAGGTCACAATCATCAGCATGTCCTACAACAGCAATAACGGCCTATGGGCACGTGGCACCATCGCCCAGACCAATGCCATGCGGAACACCAAGCATCAGGCATCACCACCGAGTTCCAGTCCCAACGCAACGACGTCCAGGATAGGCGCGACATCTTGACGACAATGGTCGGCAAACAGCATGTCAGCTACAGGCCCTCAACATCCAGAAGGAGATCACCCTGGCCAGGGAACCCATATCCAAGCTCATCGACAGCCTTAAGGACTCCATCGGCAAACTACGCCCATGAACCTTGGCGATCGCCATCCTCACCACAACCACCGAACGCTGGACGACCGCACGAGGTGCCCACACGCCCGATGTCGTCACAGCCAACGAAAACGACCTTCCGACCTCCGACAAACGCTCCAAACACTCCATGAATTCCAACCTCCTGAACTTCATCCCCCTCGTCAGCAGCAACATCCTTGTGCTGGTGCACGACCACCTCTCCCTGAACCGCAACCTCCCCATCGCAAGCAACTACATCCTCGTCCTGAAATACCTTCATCTCTCCAACTACATCCTTGTCCAAAAATACTTCCACCTCTGAGGGGAAGGGAGGGATGGGATTGGTAGGGTTTGAGAGGAGTATCGAGGTGGAGTTAGAGGTTGCCGGGGGTGGGGGGTGGGGGTGGGGGTGGGGGGGGGGGGCGGTGCGGCGGCGGCCAGCACCTTCCCGCATTCCCTTCTCTCGTCCTCTCCTCCCTCGGCCATTCGCTTCGTCGTCCGTGTCCCTATTCGACCTCCCCTTTCGGTTCTCGTCCGTTTCTCCCCCCTCGTACCTCGGCGGCCCCACCGCCACAGACGGGCCCATTTTCCGCATTGGTCCTTCCTGCGGTGCCTTACGGCACCCGCAGGAGAGGGCCATTGGCAGCGCAAACATTCGAGCGAATGCCGCGAGCGAGCGAGCGAGGAGGCAGGCGGGAGGCAGGAGTGTAAACCCAAGAGGCATCAACGATGTTGGGATAAACCCTCCATCCAAGCTTCCTCTTCATAGGTCCCCCATACAATGTTCATTTCCACTGAGGGAACTGCCTCGTTGGAAGACAACCCTTTGCAGACCCTGAAGCATGCCACACATTGTTCCCGGGATTCCAACGCCACGGATCAACCTGATTGTTGCGTCTTGTCGATCCTGAATCGCGCCAGAAACTCCAACACCGCGAACCAACCTAACTGTTGCAGCCTCATTATCCTGAACCCTTTCAGAATTCAGGTTCTTCTACGCTGATCATGGGAACCCGTGGAATTCTTGCAAATGTTAAACGGCAATGTGCGCAGCGCGAAGGCGAGAGCCACATTTTGAAAACGGGTCACCCTCAATCCGTGAAGCGCTTGCAAATTTTCAAACGACGGTACGCGGCGTTAAGGCGAGAGGCACAATTTGAAAAGGGGTCGCCCTCAATCCGTGAAGTTCTTGCACATGTTAACAACCAACGTGCGTGGCGCTATGGCAAAAGCCACATTTTGAAAACAACCCGCGCTCCATGTGTGAAACCGTCGCCAATGTTTATGCTTCAGGGTCATAAATGGTGAGGAAGTCTCAAGCGAAACACTTGGCTCGCCCTAAACATTGCCTTCGGGTGCAACAGGGGAAATTATTTATGAGGAGAAGGAATGGAGGAGGAGGAGGAGGAGGAGGAGGAGGAGGAGGAGGAGGAGGAGGAGGAGGAGGAGGAGGAGGAGGAGGAGGAGGAGGAGGAGGAGCGAGTGGGGAGGATTTTTGTTTTACTTTTTTTTTTTTGTGTGTGTGTGTGTGTGCTGCTGCATTCTTCTGGCGGAGCCCTCCCACGCTCCGCTCCTCCGGGACGTCCGCGTACGGCTGCACATAGAAGACGGCCAGGCGGACCGCGAGGTGATCGTTTTCACGAGCTCGCAATCCAGCAGACGCGCTGCTCGAGCCAGGGCGGCCAGCACCGCAGGGCTCGTTTCGTTTCCTCCGATTCAACTCGATTTGTTTTCGATGGCTCCCGATTCCGATTCGATTCGACTCGGGGTTCCGATGCGGGTTCCGATTTCTCTCTGGAGGCATACCCTGCCGATGTCCGCCGATTCGACTTTTTCCGACTCGGCTGCCCATTTCCGCCGATCCGATTCATTTGGATCGCCGATCCGACTTATTGGTTCGATTCTGGGCTCTCTTGGCACCAGAGGCAGACGAGCATGCCGCAGTCCGGACCCTGTCAGTGTCAGCCATAACCGCCGAGCAGCCGTCGCAAGTGTGGCCCTCCAACTCCGCGATGAGTGCTGAATCGACGAGCTGGAACACATGGACCGAGGTGCTCGGGCACCGTATACCACCAGCCACGTTGGGGATACCAAGCGACGCGTCAACAGTGAAGTAGACCTTGTTACTGCCCAGGTCCTCGCACGGCTCACTAAGGTCTTCGTCTCCAGAGCGGTCCATGGATTTGCGATTGGAATATGCGTCGCCATCTGTGGGCCCCACATCTTCCTCCTCGCGACGCCCCGCTTCCTCAACGATAGGGGGGCTAGGATAGGAAGGAAGAGCTAGGGCCCCATAATGGCTCCCAGAGGCCCTGCAGCAGACTGGATGGGGGCCAGATCGGCAGGCCGCTCGGCTGACGGGACAGCACTTCCACCACAATCGCCATCACCGGCAGGCGGCGGCCGCAGCGGCACCTCGATGACGACGCACTTGGGGACTATGGCGGGCGGCACCTTCGTCTCCAGCATCGCCTCCAAACGGGTGGCGTGCCACGCCCCGACCCCCATCGGGAGCGGGGGCAATGCCAGCGCAGCCCCGCCAGGAGGGCACGGCAGGAGAACGCTATGCTCTGCGGTACCTGACGCTTGGTCTCCACGCGCACAGTCTCTGGGCCCATCTGCTGCCAGCTCTTCCGCCTCCGCAAGCAGCGGCCGAGCGGTGACGCCCGACCTTGGCCCACCAGCCGCAACAAAGATCTCCTCGTCAGGCGCCGACGAGAGTCCCTGTGGCGGGGCCACCGCGGCGTGCCAGGCCGCATTTCGGCGACGCCGAGCGCGGCCAGGAACGCGAAGGCCGGCGGCCAGCTCCGGGGCCGCCGCCAGCCGCCTGCGCGCGCAGGCTGGCCTCGCAGTCTGCCTGCCGGGCTGGCGAGCAACGCGGCGCGCGGCAGCGGGACCGGGGGCGCAGATCTCGGACGCCCGCTGCGAGCTGGGCAGCCACACGAGCGGGCCGCTCCCCTGAGCCGGAATGGCTACGGAGGAAAGATGGACGGGGAGGACGAGTAACCAGGGAGCAACCAATGGGCTTCTCGTGCCGTCCTCTGTGGCCCCTGGACTACAGAAGGAACACGGGCCTTGGCATGTCCAGGGCAGCACGCTTCGCGCAGGAGGAACACGAGCCTCCGCACCGAAGCGCCCCCTTTTGAGGACTAGCCCAGTCAGGCCTGCCAGTTTGGCGAGGGCCCTGCTTTGAAAAGGAACTGCCTTGCGTCTTGCTGGTGTGTAGACAGGACTGCCGCAAACCGTGATCATGCAGCTCAGCGAGGTGCCCAGCGAAGTCCCCTCTCGAAGAAGGACCGCCCCCCTATCCGTGTAACTGCTGCACGCGTGTGCACGCGTGGTTCTGAGCTCAGAGGGAACTCTCAGCGACAGCTTCATTTTGATTACGGTCCGCCCTGCGTCCGTGCAGCGCTACATGAAGTTGAAGTCTCCCGCGGGAGCCCTATTTTGAAACGAACGGTCCTCCATACTTCGAATTCGAAATTCTACGTACACGTTGTGCTCAAAGCGAGTGCGCGTGGCGTGGAGGGGAGAGCATCATAAAAAAAACGACATGTGCTCGATTCTGTTAACACTTGCAAGATGTTGAGACGAAAGCGCGCGGCGTCATGGCGGGAACCCCACTTTGAAAAGGAACCGCAATCCATCCTTGAAGCTTCTGCAAACACTGACGACGAATGTGCGCGGCTTTATAGCGGAAGCCACATTTTGAAAACGGTCCCCTTCCATCCCTGAGCCTGTTGCAAACTCTGAACACGAATGTGTGCGGCGCTACAGAGATCTACATTTTGAACGGCCCCCTCTGTCCCTGAAACTGTTGCAAACTTGAAAGACGAATGTGCGAGAGCCACATTTTGAAAACTGCCTCCCCTTCATCCTTCAAGGTGCCACAAAGTATGTACGCGGCGCCAGGGCGAGAGCCACATTCTGAAAACGACGCTTGGCCTGGCCTACTGACGCGTCTGAGGGTGCGTCAGGGAGGAGTAATTTTCAGGGAGAACGGATGGAGGAGGAAGGGGAGGAGGAGGAGGAGGAGGAGGAGGAGGAGGAGGAGGAGCAGCAGTAGGGAGGCAGGGAGGGAGGGAGGGAGGCAGGGAGGCAGGGGGGGAGGGGGGGAGGCAGGGAGGGCCTGGGCCGCTCCCTCGCGCAGGCCCCCGCGCCCGTCGTCACCCAGGGGCCCGTCACGGTGGCGCCCCCGGTGTACGTCGAGAGGGCCGCCGCGCCCCCGCCAGTGGAGCCGGTGCAGGCCGCCGCCGCCCTCTGTCGGATGTTGCTAGAAGTGCTCCTGCCCCAATGTGCCCCCAGGATTTCCAGGGAGGCCCCCTGCGGCCCCCGGAGCCCTCACCAGGCCAGGGGGGCCCCAGGGGCTCCAACACGGAGCGACAAGTGCCAGTGGAGCCGGTGCAGGCGGGGGCGCCGCCGCCCTCTGGGGCGCGCATGGCGGGGGTCAGCGCCGACGGTGGGGGTCGAAGCGGTTGTGCAGGACCACCTCGGGGGAGGGAAGGGTACGGATGCCGCTCCCCTGTCCTCGTTTTTGTTTTTGTCGGGGCCTCCTGGAAGGCCTCCGTCGCCACGGCTGGATTCTACTCGAAGTTCTGGTCGGAACACATCCTGGGAGAGGTCGGGGGAGTAGCGAAGTATTTGTATCTTTGGTTTCCCCAGAACCTCCCCATATTTTCTCCCCAGACTTCCTACCCCAGTTTTGGTCGTCCCTCCCCCCTCCTATGATTTTTTTAGTCGTGGCGTTTCCCCTTCATTTCAGCCCCAGGGGGCCACTTTCGGGCTCCAGAACCATCGAAAACGGGTCAGGGACGCATAATTACCCCCTGGGGGAAGGGGTGGGGAGTTTTGGTGCCGCGGATTGGGTCCTTGGTCTGCACTCGGCATCGCGTGTTGCACACCCCCAGCAGAGAGGTTCCTCTTGGGGAGCCCTTTTGCGGGCTTCTGGGTCCTGAGTCCAAGGTCCTCCTCTTCTGGCTGTCTCGATTCCCTTCTTTCTGGTGGGGTCGGTAGCTGCCGTGCTGTTCACTGGGCCCGTTTCTTCTTCTGGTGCGCTTCGGCTTTGGCTTCGGTTGCAGCTTGTGGTGCACTTCGAAGCGCCTTCGGGCCAGCTCACCCGAGTCGGTTTTCCGCTCGCACGGGTGCATCAGCTCGTGCATGTTCTGTCCAGGGTCTCAGAGGGGACATCCCATTCATTCGCTTCCAGTAGCCTGCGGTTGTAGCGGTCATTGCGCCAGTGCGGTTGCGCCCCCTCCCCCATCCCCTCGCAGCAGGGGTTCGGCCTTCGCGAGCCGCCTCCGCCTCGTTGCTGTGGTTGTTGTTGTCGTCGTCGTCGTTGTTGCTGTTGCTGTTGCTGTTGCTGTTGTTGTTGTTGTTGTTGTTGTTGTTGTTGTTGTTGTTGTTGTTGTTGTTGTTGGTGGTGGTGGTGGTGGTGGTGGTGGTGGTGGTGGTGTTGGTGTTGGTGCTGGTGTTGCTGTTGCTGTTGCTGTTGCTGTTGCTGTTGCTGTTGCTGTTGCTGTTGCTGTTGTTGTTGTTGTTGTTGTTGTTGTTGTTGTTGTTGTTGTTGTTGTTGTTGTTGTTGTTGTTGTTGTTGTTGTTGTTGTTGTTGTTGTTGTTGTTGAATTATCGTTATCGAAGAATGAGTACTATGGATCCCCTGACCATTGCGTTTTTCAATTGAAGTGCCTCCCCCGGGGCTCGCACCCGGTTTTCTATCGGGGAAAGTCACTGGGCTCAAACTGGGTTGGTGGCCACCGGAATACAACAACAACAACACCAACAACAACAACAACAACAACACCAACAACAACAACAACAACGGTTCCCACCCGATATTCCTTCACAATTTAGCCGAGACCCCCGCTCCCGCCTGAGACTTCCGCGCATTTTATTCAGGAGTCGCGATCTCGCTTGGGACGTCCTCGCGATTTATTCAGCTCTCTCGGCGCTCTGGAGTCGCGCTCTCGCTGGATACTCAAGAATCGCGCTCTTGTTTTGGAAATCCCCGCAAGTTGCTCAAGCGCCGCGCTCCCGACACTCAGGCACCCAGGAGTCTCGCTCACGCTCAGGACTCCCTCACAGCTTATTTTGGAATCGGGCCCTTCGTGGCCCCCTCGATGCCCTTCGTGGACCCGTTGCAGCCCTTCGTGGCCCCCTCGCTCCCCTTCGTGGCCCCGTTGCGGCCCTTCATGGCCCCCTCGATGCCCTTCGTGGACCCGTTGCTGCCCTTCGTGGCCCCCTCGCTGCCCTTCGTGGCCCCGTTGCAGCCCTTCGTGGCCCCTTCGCTGCCCTTCGGGGGGCCCCTTCGCAGCCGTTTGTGGTCCCCTCGCTGCCCTTCGTGGCTCCGTTGCACCCCTACGTGGCGTCCTCGCTGCCCTTCGTGGCCCCCTTGCAGCCCTTCGTGGCCCCCTCGCTGCCCTTCGTGGCCCCGTTGCACTCCTACGTGGCCCCTCCCCTCGCTGCCCTTCGTGGCCCCGTTGCCGCCCTTCGTGGCCCCGTCCTTGCCTTCTGCGGCCCAATATACGTATGCCCTTCGTGGCCCCCGCTCGTTCGCACCCGTCGTGGCCCCATATGCATGCCCTTCGTGGCCGCAACGGCCCCCCCCGATTGGCGCTCCTGGAGGACGAGGACATCGATGTGGGCATGGGTGGGGTGGGTGGGTGGGTGTGGGGGGGGCCTTTCAACTTCGAGGGGGACATCAGCGAGGGGGACAAGCTGGATATCGACAGGATGAAGCGCGAGTTCCTCGAGGCTGCGAGGGGCGCGGCAAAGCAGGCACTCGCGCAGGCGGCAGAGGCGCTCAAGCAGCAGCGACAGCAGGGGCAGGAGTTCATCGAGCGGATCCGCAAGAAGCGGAAGGTGGTCGGCGTGCCCGAGGCAGAACCAGTCGGAGCGGATGGAGGGAGCCGCGCGGGCGCGGCAAGCGGAGGCTCCCCTGCGGCGCCTTCAGACTGCGGCGCCCTCAGGCAGCGGCGCTCCGGAGGAGCTCACGGCGCGCGATGAAAAGCAGAAGCGCGAGCTCGCTGCGGCGGTCGAGGCCGCCAGAGTCGGCTCCAACGGCAAGAGAGGGAGCTCTTCCCGGCCCCGCCATCTTCTCGCAGGACCTGTCCACCTGGGGCCCCAGGCGGAAGAGGAAGATCGACGCTCTGAGCGACGACGTAATAATCTTCCCTGAGACGCGCGTCGGCGCTGACGGGCGAGCGACATCCTCGAGCACTTGGGCGTCGGGGGCTCGAGGCGGTGGTCGCGCCGTCGCAGGGTGACAGGCGGAGCGAGCTGGCAGGGGGCGTTGGCATGGCGGCGAGGGCGCACCTGGCAGCGACGTCGTTGCGGCGCGTAGCGGCCGAGAAGGAGCAGGCTGTCAAGCTGGGGGGGCTCGACGCGGACTGGTCGCCAGGGCCAGTGGGCTCTCAGGACATGGTGGCGCTCGACTGACGCTGGAGGGGCCAGTCGGCCTTCGCCGCGGGGGCGCGCCTGACGTCGTCGGTGGGCGCGCGCAGGGACAACCGGGCCAAGATGGCTCGGCTGGCGGCCATCGCCCGTGGACATAGAGGGCCGTGGGCAGCGACCGGAGACTGGAACGTGGGGCCGCGCGAGATCCAGAAGGCAGGGTGGTTGACGTTGCTAGGCGCACAGATCAGGGCGCCGCGGGGCGTCGGCTACGCGTGCGCGCGCCACCCCGCGCGCGTGCTGGGCCATGTCGTGTGCTCAGGGTCTTTCTTCATGTAACTGGATGAGGTGGATTCAGATCGGCGCGATCCTGGAGGCCACCGCGGAGTTCGGGTGCACCTCAGAGGCGATCCCGAGATCGCCATCCAGCGTAACCTCACGTTGGCGAAGCCCTTCCCGCTTCCCGACTTGCCCACGCGGAAGGCGGGCCCCGGCAGCAAGCGGTCAAGGAATAATGCGAAGGAGCTGCAGCAGGTCATGGGGGGAGGGGTATCCAGCGCGCAGCGGAGAACGCAGAGCCTCCGCAGTCGGACGAGAGACCCAAGGAGAAGCGGGACATCGTCATTTGCGAACCCTTCCCCGCGGGGTGCGAGGCGAGAGACGACTTCGAGGAGATCTTCGAGGAGAGCAGCGAGGATGACGGCGAGGTCAGCGACGATTTCGTGGAGGGGACGGAGAGCGAGCCGAAGCTGGGCGGGGGGCAGATCTCTGATATCGGCATCGAGGAGCGCAACAGGCTGTGGCTGTTGAAGTTCCAGGCAGCGACGGAGGAATATCGAACTGTCTGGCGCAAGCCGCCGCAGTGCGTGGAGCAGGCGGCAGCATTCCAGTTGTACTCGGGTGGCTCGCAGGAGTTGAACGCGCAGTGCGGCGCGTGGGTGCGCGCAGAGGAGCAGTGTTGCGTGGCCATGCTGGAGGCGCAGCCTGCCGAGAGGCGCAGCTATGTTGGCAGGGGCGACGAGGTGCGTTTCGTGAGGGGTACGGCGAAGCTCGGCAAGCGTCAATGTAGACCTGGACAGCTCGATCAGGCGGTGGGGCACGCTGGCGTCTTTCCCGGTAGAGCTGCAGCGGCGCGGCCACAAAGGGCCGCGCGCAGAGCGGCTGCGCGCCGGCTGCAAGACGCTCTGCGGCTCGATCCCGGGCGGCGGCGTCATTGAGATGACGGCCAAGCAGGAGCGGAAGTGGCGCGTGGCTTTGCGCGACGTCTCGGGCATGAGCCAGAAACAGCTCTAGGAGTAAGGCGTCGCGGCGCTCACTGCCGCGAAGAAGGGCAAGCGCGCGGGGGTCGGAGAGGCGTTGCTGGCGCGCGCCAACTGGGTCCAGGAGCATGGCGGAGGTGGCAAGCTGCGCCGCAAAACGAAGGGCAGGCCCAGGTGCGACATCGAGGTGCGCAGCGTTGGCATCACGGCGAAGGACATGGTGGAGTGCTTGGGCGCTGAGGGCAGGCAGTGGCGGCGGAAATGGCGGAGCTGCTTCAGCAGAGTTGACGCGTTGCGATGTCTCGAGCGCTCTTGGGGAGTGGCCAGCGAGGGGGGCTGGGCCCCCATCACCATCGAGGCTCTCGACAGCGCGATCGACACCATGGCGAAGTGCAAGGCCGAGTGGGTCGAGCAGATGGGAGCGCCTGCTTCGAAGTGGCTTCCACCTCAGGCGCTGGGGGGGCTCGGGTGCATCACCGAGGAGGTCGAGCGCGTCGGCGCGTGGCCGTGGCAGATGCTGGCCGCGCTGGTGAGCCTGCTGGGGAAAGAAGCTGGCGGGGATAGAGCGATCGGCTTGCCCCCCTGAGGTTGCGAAGCTTTGGTCGATGGTGCGCAGAAGGGGGCGCCGGCGAGTGGGCGGGCAAGTGGGGCGCGGCGATCGCGGGCAACAGCGCTCTGAAGGAGGCGTTGGTCAGGTCGTTATCCGATGGGGTGTTGGAGTGGATGCCCGCGAAGATCTACGTGGTCACCGCCGTGTGGGACTTAGCGGAGTTCTACGACGCGCTCGAGCCCGTCCCCGTCCTGGACGAGGGTCTCAGGCTCGGCATTCCTGCGCGCTTTGCACTTGGATATACTGGGCCACCTGAGCGCGCGGCTGATCAGACAGAGGACGGCGTGCGCTGAGCCGATCGCGCCAGACAGGTCCATCTGTGCAGGGACGAGGGGAGGCATCGACTTCGGCAGGGTGGCTCTGTGCGCGGTGTTGGAGGGGACCAGCGGTAAGTTCCAGCGGGCTTTCGCGCGTTCATGGGTAGGTGGCGCGACCGTCGAGATGGAGGGCTCGAGACGCGAGGGGGTCAGGCAGCTGGCGGCCGCAGGAGTGAAATTCGCAGCAGGCGTCAAGAAGGCGAAGCTGACGTTCTCCACCAAGCCAGCACTGATCGGCAACGGCGTGGACGTGGCGGAGGAAATCGCGCTGAAGCTGCATGCGCGCAACATCACGGTGAAGGCGATGAGTCAGGTGCTCGACCTCGGCCTCGATCGAGGCCGCAGCATTGCGGGCGGAACAGGGCAAGCGCGCCAATTGGGTGGCGCGCGCAGATCGGCGGGCGGTTGGGGGCGCTCAGGATGGCGCGCAGTGGCAGGCGCGCACGCGGTGGCGCGCGTGGGGCGGTGCAGCGGGGTTCCCTTCCCAGGGCCGCCTGCTCGTGGAAGGTTTTCGGGATGGCGCCAGGCGCGGTCGCCAAATGGAGGAGGCGGTCTGGCGTAGTCGTCGCCCCGAAGCTGAGGGGCAGGTGCCTCGCCGCGCTGCTGCAGGTTGAGATTGCGAGAGGAGATCCTGCGCTCGGCGCCGTTTTCGCGCTGCTGGACTCGTGGATGCACGTCGTCAGCGACGCGGGGGGGCGCGCCAGGGCCTGTGCGATCTGGCCGCGGATCGTGGAGAAGGTCAGCGCTAGGGGCCCGAAGAGGAAGTGGAAGGGCGTCGCGTGGGTCACGAGCTCGGCGGATGGCGGCGGAGCGTCGACCGCGGCGAGCTGGTACCGGGTGCACAGCCGACTCGTCCTAAGTCGTGCGCGGAATGCAGAAGCTGAAGCACGGCAAGCTGTGCGAGACGCGCGTCGATCTGTGGGGTGAGATGGAGCGCGCCATGCACGGCGAAGAGGTCGTCATGGTCAATATCGAGAGCCACATGAGTGCAGGGGAGGCGGTGGCGGCTGGAGTGGGCCCCATCGATTTCCTGGGCAACTCATTGGTCGGCGACTGGGTGGAGGGCGTCATCGAGCGGCCTTCTCGCGGGCGATGAACATATTCGTGCCCGCGGCATTTCCGGGGACGCCCCGCGCGTAACCAGTCCGCGCGACGCGTATCCGCGGGATCGCGCCCCAGAATCCACGCTGCGAGTGCGCGGATACGGATACGGTGCCGCTCTTGAGAGGTCGGGGGGCGATGGCGGATGGCGGCGACGGCGACGGCGACGGCGACGGCGACGACGGTGGAACCGCGGCGGCTCCCAACGCGAGCGCGGGGGCGCGCGCGCGGTGCGCCGTCGGGCGGCCTCCCGGCGATCAGGCGGGGGGTTGTTTTTGTGATGGGTGGAGGGCACGAGTGCGTCAATTTCAGGGTCGTGTGTGGCGCGCTTTGGGATGTCCGTTGGGATCTCGTGGCGAGGATTCTCGCGGGCTTCCTCGAGGCAGTTTCGAAGGGTCTTGGGGGCCGTTTTGGGGCTTCTTTTGGGCCTCTTGGGGGCTCCTTGGGGCCTCTTGGGTGCCTCATGGGCGCCTCTTGGGGCCACTTGGGGGCCTCTTGGGTCCTGTGGAGAGCTTCGTTGGGCGGAGCGCTGGAATTGGCGGTTCGTGGTCCCTCTCTTGGGCCCTGCTTGGGGCCGTCTTGGGGCTTTCTTGGGCCGTCTAGGGCGCCTCTTGTGCCACGTTGGAGTTATTCTGGGATTGTCTTTGAGGCCTCCTGGGGGCCTCGTGGGCCGTCTTGGGGTGGTCATGGGTGCCTCGTGGGGGCCTCGTGGACGGTTTTCAACGCCGTGATGGCTAACAAGTTTGATCTGCTGGAAATGCACGTTTCCCATAAGGAATTTCAAGATTTGGGTTTCTTGGGGGCTTCTTGGGAGGCCTCTTGGCTGCTTCGTGGGGTGTCTTGGCGGCATCTTGGGCCGTTTTGAGCTCATCTTGGGCGTCTTGGAGCGATCTTTCGGCGACTTTGGGTTCTCGTGGACCGTCTTGGCGGCTTCTTGGGAGGCGCCAGGTGCTGTCGTGCAGCTCAAGAGCGAGCCCAGGGAGCCCAGACCGCCCCAGGTGAATTCGGTATGGGGCCACCCGGGGCAGGGGGTGGGGGTCAAAATCTCGGTTTGGGGTCCCTGGGGGGGGATGATGGGGTGGGGACAAATTCACACGCCTGGAGACCCAGAAGTCGGCGGATTATTTAAGACGCCTACGGCGAATCAGCGCCGCCCCCTGCCTTTTTGGAAGCGCCTATGTGGCCGAACGTTGAGGCCAGACCTGCCAAGCCATCGGACCATGTGTTCCCCGAATCGGTTTGGAAAGCCTTCGGGGAACACGTGGGCATCTTGAAGGTCATCTTGGCCGTCTTGGAGGCCTCTTGGGCGATCTTTCGGCGATCTTTGGGGGCTCTTGGGCCGTCTCGGGCCGTCGGAAGGCCGAAAAGAAGGAAATGCCCAAATCCGTCAAAAACCTCAGGAACATCTATGTGTTTGGCCTCTTCTGGCCTTCCTGGAGGCTCTCTTGGGGACCTCTTGGGCCGTCTTGGGCCAGCTTCGAGCCAACTTCGGCCATCTTGGTGGGTTCCTGGCACGTCTGACGCCGTCGGGAGCCGTCTTGGGGGCCTTTTTGGGCCAACGGGGGACCCTCTTGGGGCGCTTCGGGGCCGTCTTGGAGGCCAGCTTGGGCGTCTTGGAGGCCATCGTGGGCGTGTTGGAGGCCTCGTGGGCCGTCTTGGGGCCCTCTTGGGGCCATCTTGGAGGCCACTTGGGCCGTCATGGGGCCCTCTTGGGGGCCTCTTGGGCGATCTTGGGGGCCTGTTGGGCCGTCTTGACCCGTCGGAATGCCGGGAAGAAGCAAATTCCAAAATCATTCAAAAACCTAAGGAAAATCTATGATTTTGGCCTCTTCGGGCCCTCCTGGAGGAGCTCTTGGAGGGCTCTTGGGCCGTCTTCGGGGCCTCTGGGGGGACTCTTGGGCAGTCGTGGGCCATCTTGACACCATCTACGGCCGTCTTGGGTGCATTTTGGGCCGTCTTGGCGGCATCTTGGTGGACATCTGAGCCGTCTTGGAGGCCATCTTGGCCGTCTGGGAGGCCATCTCGAGTCATCTTGGAGGATTTTTTGCGGTCGTTGAGCTCGTTTCCGGGCCTTCCGCGGCCCCGGCGGGACGCGCCGGAGCCCACTGGGAGAGTTCTTTTGGAAAAAGAACCAAAACCAAAACCGATTGGGTCTGGCACGCCGGGCACCCCTTTGCTGAAGCGACAGGGGGCGGCGGATCGAATGGCCTTCGGCACATCCCGCCACCGTGCCTGGGTTGCGGGTCTGAGGCCGCTCGGATGGATGATGTGATCTCGTGGGAGGCGTCTCGGGGGCGTACCTCTTGGGGACCTTCTGGGGGCCTCGTGGGGTCTTGTTGCTGCCATTTTGGGGCTCTTTGGGAGCCTGTTGGGGGCTCCTTGGGGCATCCCGGAGGCGTCTTGGGGTGGATGACTCGAAATGTCCGTTCGGGTTCCCCCTCTGGGCCCCCTCTTGGGGCTGTCTTGGGGCCCTCCTGGGCGGTCTTGGGGGCTTCTTGGGCCGGCCTAGGGCCCTCTTGGGTCGTCTTGGGGGCTTCTTGGCCCGTCATGGGGCGATCTCCACGGCCTCTCGGGCCGTCTAGGACGTTGTGATCGCCCAGGAGGTGTGAATGTATTGGCTAAGGATGCACGTCTTCCCAGGGGAATGGGGCTATGCTTTTGGAGGCCCTCTTGGGGCGCCTCTTGGGGGCTTCTTGGGGCGTCTTGGGGGCGTCTTGAGCTTTCGGGAGGCCAGTTGGAACATTGATTCTGCGATTCGGGGCGTTCTTGGACCGTCTTGGAAATGTCTTGGGATCCTGGCCTGTTTTGAGGCCGTCAATGCCACCATGGCAGACTTGCTGGAGCCAAGTACCCCCCGGCCGGCCAGCCCCCCCCTTCCAAATCGACCTGATCCGGCTCCCGGGCGAGGGGTTTGGGGAGGGGGAAGCATCTCACACGCCGATGAGCCCCAAGGTGTCGGCGGATTTCCCCCCCTATCTCTCTTCCTCCCCCTTTACCCCTCCCCGTCTCCCTCTTTGTCCCCCTCCTCCTCGACCTCTCCCCTCTCCCCCGTTCCTCCACGTCCGTTCTCCTTGACGCCCTCCTCCTTTCCCTCTCCCTCTCCCCGTACTCCCTGTCCCCCTCCACCTCTTCCTCCCCCCCTTCCTTCCCATCCTTGCCCTTCTTCCACCCCTCCTCCACCTCCTCCTCCTCCTCCTCCTCCTCCTCCCGCCTCCTCCTCCTCCTCCTCCTCCTCCTCCTCCTCCTCCTCCTCCTCCAACCCCTCCTCATCATCCTCTTCTTTTTTCCCATTCTTCCCCTTCTCCCAGTCCGCCTCCTCCGCCTTCCCCTGCTCCACCTCTCCTCCCCCTCCCCCTCCTCCCCTTCCACTCTTCCTGCTTCTCCTCTTTTTCTTGCTCATCATGACCCCCTGAATCTTCTCCTCCTCGTCCGTTCGGTCTCCCCCTTCGCCACCTGTCTGCTGCTGCTGCTGCTCTTCCTGTTCCTCCTCGTGATTCCCTCCCTGCTCCTCCTGCTGCTCCTCCTCCTCCTCTACCTCATCCTCGTCCCCTTCTCCTCCTTCTCTTGCCTCCCCCCCTCCTTCATCATCCTTGTCGTCGTCATCCTCTTCCTCCTCCCTTTCCTTCTCCCTGTCCTCATCGTCTCATCGTCTTTGTCTGCGGTCGTGGTGGTGGTCGTGGCTATCGTGGTGGTGGCCGTGTCCTGTCGTAGTGGTCATGAGGGTTGTGGCGCTGGTGGTGGCCGTGGTGGTTTTAGTGGAGGTCGCGGTAGTGGGCGCGTCGTGAAGGTGATCGTGAAGTTGGTCGTGTCCTGTCGTAAGTGGTCGCGGTGGTCGTTGTGCTGGTGGTCGTCGTCGGCGTGGTCGCTGGCATCGCTGCTGGCCTAGTTCCCGATCGCGCTCAGGAGCATGACAGCATTACCCCTGCGGAGGGTTCTGTTGATTTTCCGCCAGAGGCCGCCCAGCAGCTCGGAGCGTTCGCCGTCGTTCAAGTCCGTTCCGCAGCTGCGGATGAAGCTGGTTGCTTCGTCGCTGTGCCAGCCCCTCGTTTCGAAGACGAGCGGGATCAGCTCGCCCCCGTGGGGAGGTAGCGCTCTCGCTTCTTGTTCATCGCCCGGGCGGCCGCCAAGCCATCCTTGTCGGCGCGGGCATCCCTTCGTGGAGAGTAGGTTGAGTGTACGCAGGTGATGCACCAGTCGACGAAGATCTGGCGGCCTGTGGCCGGGTCGCTGGTGGAGAGGTCGAAAACAGCTTGCTGGAGCACTCCCGTGCGGGGGGTGTGGCGATCCCAGCCAGGGACAGCCTGCTCCGTGGGCGCCGCGAAGCCTGTGACTTTCTTGTGTATTGGGGATGCAGAGCCGCCGCCTCAGGTTGCCGTGGAAGTGCGCGTCGGGCTGGCTGGGGTCGCCCGGCTGGCGCGGGAGGAACAGTTGCCAGCTCCTGTGCCTCCGTTCTCTCGCAAGCGTAGGCGGCGGTCCTCGTCGTGTGGCCGCAGCATTGCCCTAGTGGGCATTGCCCCAGTGGGCCTGCAGCTTGGGTCGTGGTGCTGCAGTGCAGCCAATCAGTCCAGTCGAAGGGAGCTTGGGGGACGTCTGCGGCACGGGCAACGGGCTGGGACCTCTTCCAGCGAGCTGGCCCCGACACAGGCCATCACGTCGCGGAGCAAGAAGGCCCAGCTGGCGGCGTAGGCGACGGGCGCCGTCAGGGTGGCCGAGGGGAGGGCGCACCCGCCGTCGGCGAGGCGCAGTGTGGTTTGGAGGCGCCGGTGGGGGTCCGATGGGTCCGCCAGCAAGCTGTTCGAGGCAGTCGAAGAGCACGTGATCCAGCAGCTCCGTCCAGTCCCCTGCAGGTTGGCGCGGAGGTGGTGCGTGACACGTCCGCGGGCGAAGGTTTGCAGCAGAGCCTCCTTCAAACAGCTCCTCCTCGCTGTGCCACAAGCAGTGTCGGCAGGGAGGACCCGGGCGGGTCGCCCTCGGCTTCGTTGCGCAGTGTGGTCGTGAATATTGAAATGCCCAACGGTTGAACGGATGGAGTGGTGTGTGTGTGTGTGTGTGTTTGTGTGGTTTTTAATGTTGATCTCGCCGTAGCGCCGCGCACAGTTGTTTTACGCAACAGGCCCCAATTATATGCTCGGATGAGTTGGCTCAAGTCCTTGGCTCAAGAGCCTGGTCCACCTGGCTCAAGACGGGCTTGGGCCACCGCTCGCCCGCCCGCCCGCCCGCTACGCGCCGGGCCGGTGCTGGGCCGTGGCGGCAGGATGGGTGGAACGCGGCCGTTGCCTTCCGAGGCGGCGTCGCGGCGCCGCCGCCGCTACCGCCGACGCGCGGCGGAGGCGGCAGCAGCGGCGGCGGCGACCAACACGCTCGACCTGGAAGAGATGTACGACCTGGATTGGTGCTTGGGTATGGTGGCCTCTGCGGAGCGCTCCGAGATGAACTACGAGGACAAGAGTATCGATCGCAGCCTCGAGTCGACTGCGGTCGCAGAGGAGAGTTCCCTCGGGCAGGACTCCGAGCGTGAGGACTCCGAGGATATCTTCCACAACCAGGTCTGCGAGCAGGTCGGCTTCGAGACGCGCGACGGCGAGCGGGGGGATCCCGAAGGACAGGACTCGAATCATCGGAACTGCATTCGAGGCGTTCTTCCACTGGCGCTCCTCGCAGCGCTGCCTCAGCCTGCGGCGCTGGCGCAGGCAGTTGTTGTGAAGAACATGTTGAACGTGAGCTTCCGGATCGAGGCGTCCGCGGGCGGCGCAGCGTCGCCCGCCGAATGGCCAGAGGAAGGCAAGAGCAGGTGCCAGAGCAAGCTTGGCTTCGACAGCGACGAGATGAACGATGGCCGTTCCCCCAATCCGGACGGCGCCCAGGGGGACGTCGAGGGCATCGGTGAGAAGACGAAGGACGTCGGGGACCACGACTCTTTACCCGACGCCCCGCCCGACGCCCTACCCGACGCCCTGCCACCCGACGCCATTCGCGACGCCCCACCCGACGCTGACCGACACGCGGGGGTGCACGAGGACGCCGACGGCACGATGAGGAGCCCTGCTCGGGGAGATGCCGGGGCGCCGAAGTCTGCACAGAGCCTGCTCTCGGGGGAGGATGCTGCGGCGCACTTGGAAGCGATGGGTCTCATTCGCATCTTGTCTCAGAGTCCTGAGGCGGATCCAACCTCGATCCTCGAAGTCGTCGAGTCCCAGAGCAGATTCTTCACGGCCACGGGCGTCACGAAGAAGGACAAGGCCATGGTTCGGAAGGAGGTTGGCTTCGCTCGCGCGGCCATGCGCCTGAAGCGGCACCTGACGGAAACGGAGGTGGCGCGTTGCGCTTTGCCGTCGGCCTGACGGCGAGGCGTCCCAAGGCCGAGCTGGTGGAGGAGACCGCTCGCGGGCGCTGCGTTCGCCCCCCTCTGAGGCCAGCGTTCCATTCGCAGTGCCGACCGCGTGGAGGGCGGCGAGTGGTCGAACGCGACGGTCGTCGCGGGCGTTCCTCCTCCCCTCCCTCTCTTCCTCCTCTCTCCTTCCCCTCTCCCTCCCTCTGCACGGTCTGTTGTCGCTCTTGGCTGGCTGTCGCCAGGTCCGCCCACGTAGAAGCATCCGCGCCGGCCTGCCATGGCCGCGGCACGCCGTGCGGCGACGATCGTAGAATTGATATGCTCCTCCTCTTCCTCCCCCTCTTCCTCCCTCTTCCGTCCTCCCCGTCCTCCTCCCTCCCCCTTCTTGGCAGGTGGATCCGAGGCATTGCTTAGGATCCTCTGTCCGTCCCCTAGCGGGGTCGGGACTGCTCTCCCCCTCCCTCCCCTGTCTCCTCCTCTCCCTCTCTCTTTCTCTCTCTCTCTCTCTCTTTCTCTCTCTCTCTCTCTCTCTCTCTCTCTCTCTCTCTCTTTTCTAGGTTTAATGCTCAGTGTCTCGTTTCTTCCGCTGCAGTGGCAGCTTGGTTCGACCTGCTTGCACATGGTCTCTGTCATTTTCCCGTTTGTTTTACTATCTTGGGGATAGTGTTAGCCCTCTCTCGGTATGCTGTGAGTCCAGCTCTCTCTTCTGGCTGTCCCGTCCCGACAGATGAGGCGCCATGCATGTTGCCTGGTCCTTTGGAATACTAGGGGGTTCCTGCCGCGAGTGTCTGATGCACGAGTAATGTCGTGCGGCTCGGAGGAGTCGCTGCGCTCCCAGCGGGTGTTGGTCCTCCCGTGGTGGCAGTGCTGCTCGTTCGTTGTTTTGATGTTCCCTCTCCTCCTCCCCTCGCCTCGCTCCCGGCGCAGCGCCGATACATTTTCGTGTGAATTTGTATCGTTATAACTGCCCGAATTTCCGCCCTGTTCCCAACCGCTCGCCCGGGCAATAATTGTCACAGGTGGCTCCTCGGGTAAGCGGCCGTCTTTTCCCGGGGGGGCAGTATTTGTTCGCCCAGGCCGGCGCTTTCAACAGGCAGCGTGCGCGTTGTGGCAGTCATTGGAGATTCGCGGCGGTTCTCCATCTCCTTCCTTCAAAAAAAATTATATGCTCGGATGAGAGCATCGGTTCCACAATAAGGCTCTCGCCTCAGCACCGCGCACATTCGTTCAACGATCGGGGCAGTTGGACGAATGGATGGCGGCTCCTTGTCAAAATGCGGCTCTCACTGGAGCCACCTTAAGATCTATATGTTCCGAGATGACATACGTGCGTAATTAATCGCTGTGATGCGGCTTCCTTTCGATTATGTTGACGCTTCGCGTATCCCCTGGCCACCTGGCAGCTCCCGGCAGCTCCTGCAGCCTCAGCCCACGGCGCAGCCCAGCGTCCCGCGGCGGTAGTCCTGCAGCCGCCTGTGCGCGCGCTGGGTTAATTAGTTCTGCTCGTAGCCCGAGCTGACTTGTGACGCCGCTGCGCGCCTTCGCCTGCGGCTGCGACGAAAAAGTTTCCCCACCAGCCCGGCCAGAAACGGTGCCGTTGAGAGTTGCGTGGATGAGGACGTTGAATGAGGGGATGAGAATGAGGATGAGAACGAGGAGGAGCAGGAACGGTAACCTCGGGCTCGAATGCCACGTACTCTTCCAGGGCGAGCAATGGTAGTCTCCGACCCAGGGCAGAACAGTTCCTTGGATTTCTCGAGAGAACACGCTCCCTCGACCGAATTGGTTCTTGCGATGGGCGCTCAGCGGAGCTCCAGATTGATCAGACTCGCCAGGCTCGACAGGGTCCTCTCCAGCGCAGGTCGTGCACATCAGTGTGTTTACACCCCCCCTGGGCCAGTGATGCAACTTCTGCAGGTCGTGCCGACGAATCGTCTGGGGGACTTCCCAAGTGGGGTAGTTTTTCATACCGGGTCCGTTTCTGACGGTCCCAGGACCCGAAAACAGCCCCCAGAGGCCAAACATACAGGAAAACCGAAGGCGACGAAAACAAACAAATCGACCAGTAGAGTTGCACTGTTTGTCTGGGCCAGTTTAGAATCCCGTTGTGGCCCCTGAGCCTGCTCCAGCGAAGAGGCGCTCAGACCCTCCGCAGCCATCTTGGCCCTCAAGAAGGCGCTGCCCCAGCCCGTGGAGGCCCCCCGCGCGATGGCGCCGCGCAGGAGCGCCCGCCTGGCCCCGCTGCTCCTGGCGGTGGCCGCGCTGTACCTCCCCCGACATCCGACGATCCGGTTTCTTCCTGTTTTCAATTTGGGCTTTTCCAGTTGCAGATGTTTTTGTTTTCAATCCGACATTTCGGCCCCTTGGGCCTGCTGTCCGGCCCCAGGACCGTTGCAGACGGTTCTGGGCCCAAACACTACCCCCATGGGAAGAGGTCGGGGCCTTTTTTGGGGCCGCGCATGGGGAACAAGCCGGACCTTCGGACGTCTGGGTCCTCGCCGCGCCCGCGTTCGTCGCCCCGCCCCGCGCTCAGGGCTCTCCTGGCGCCGCCGCCGGTACTGCTGCGATTGCCGGCGCGGTGGGCGCCGCGGTGCTCGGGGGACGCGCTCCGAGGAGGAGGAGGAGGAGGAGGAGGAGGAGGAGGAGGAGGAGGAGGAGGAGGAGGAGGAGGAGGAGGAGGAGGAGGGACTGATGCCGCTACCCTTCACTCGTTTTCGCCTCTTTGGGCCTCCTGGGAGGCCCTCGTCGCCACGGCTGGAGTCGCCACTGCTGGAGTCGCCACGGCTGGAGTTGCCAGGAGAGGTCCGCGGAGTAGCGCTGTCTGTGTCTTTGTGCCCCCCTCCCCCCTTGCAAGCAGCCCGGCTACACCGTAGGACCCTGAGATCCGACGTTGCAGAAACATATTACATTGCCAAACATCGCGACTGGAGCCCCAGAACCCACCTTTCTGCGTCATTCTCTGACGAACCGACAACACACACCCATACCCATAGGAGGGTCGGAGAGGGCTATGGGTGCGTGTTGTCGGATGGGGGTCCCCGCTCGAACGGGAGCGTCCCCCAGGGTCAGACAAACCGCACCCATACCCATAGCGAGTCCTCCTCGTAAGGACCCCCCCTATGGGTATGGATGTGTGTTGTTCGTTCGTCATTCTCGAGCCGGATCGATTTGCGAGGGTCCCGGGACCCGAGCTTGGGCGCAAACGCCCGGTGTGACAAAAGCTGCCACGCCCGGACCTGGGGGGGAGTGGCTTTTCGCCGGAGTGGCCGTCAGTGCGCGGCCTGCGGGGGCCTCGCGGCGGGGGGGGGGCGGCCCACGCGCGGGCCGCTGCTTCTGCATCGCGCATATGCAGCGGTCGGCAGGCCGCGCACCAGGAGCCGCCGCTGCCCGGGCTGGCTCTCCCGCGGCGCGCGTGGGCGAGCGGTGGGGTTGGCCGAGCAGTGTCGGCCCCGCACAGAGGGGGGCAGCCCTGACATCCCAGACATGCTCGCATCGTGAAGAATTCAGGACGGCCTCTTTCTAAGAAGCCTTCCCCCCTCCCCCCTACCCCGTTGTGCGCGCAGCCGAGCAGTGGGATCCGCGCTAACAGGGATCGGCCAATTCCCAGTGACCCTGAGATTCTGGCGTCTCATTTTTGTTTCGAGCCCGGTGTTTTCGCCCCATTTCGGAACCCGGGACCCTCGCAGATCGAGCCGGCCCGGAAGTGGCGCAGAGCGATGGGGTTCGGGGTTCCGGGCGCGATGTTTGACTGTGCTGCGACGTTTTCGCGTCGTAGGATCTCAGGGGGTCCCCTCTGGCCGACCCTAGCTTGGCAGCCACGCGGGGCGTCCCGCCCTCCCAGTGCCTGCGCTGGCTCGGGCCTGGGAGCTACCGCCCAGGCATCCGATGGACCGATCTTTGCAAGCCGCGGTCCCAGGGGTCCAGATAGGGCGACGAGATGAGGGCGTGTGCACAGCTGCTGGGTTCAGGACGGGCCTGGCAAGGTGGCAGTGGATGTTAATGTATAGCTCTCGTCGCCCTATACCAGAGGTCTCGACCGCTTTCCCAAGGGTACTTCTTCTTCCCAAAGCTGCTTTTGATGGTCCCGGGGCCCGCAACCGGCCTCCTGGGGCCGAACTCGCGGAGAAGCGCCCGGACGGACAAAGATCGCATCGCCGGAGATCTGGGTGCGTTGTCGCGCCAGGGTCCACGGCATGGTTCTGGCTGGCCCGGGCCAGCGGCTGCCCCGGGCCAGCGCGTCCCCCAGGTGCCCCTGCCCGCGCACGCCATCGAGCTCACGTACGAGGGCTTCGGCGCGCCAGAGCTGCTCGTGATCGCCCTGCCGTGGCTGATCGCCGTCCCCGGGCTCCCTGCTCGACCCGCCAGTCAGAGGAGGAAAAGGTACCCATACTATCCTTACCTCGTTTTCCCCTTTTCGGGGCTCCTGGGTGGCCCTCGTCGCCACCGCTGGGTTCGCCTTGAAATCCGGGCCAGAACGCACCCCAAGAGAGGTTTTGGGAGCAGCGGTATCGGTGCCTTTTGGTTCCCCAGTCAGAGCACTCGGGCAGTGCCAAGGGGGTCACCGCTGCGGGGGTCCCCAGTTGCTCCTGAGAGTCGAGGTTCGGCATCGAAGCTCGAGGAGGCTTGCAGAAGTTTGGGGTCGTTCTGGAAGGCTCTGGAGACTTCTTGGGGGGGCCCACCTCCTCGAGGAAGCGGTGCTTCCTCGAGGAAGTGGCGGGCCCCCCAAGTGGTGACCCCCCTGGGTATTGCCCCTCCTCCTCCTCCTCCTCCTCCTCCTCCTCCTCCTCCTCCTCTTCCCCTCCTCCTCCTCCTCCTCCTCCTCCTCCTCCTCCTCCTCCTCCCTCCTCCTCCTCCTCCTCCTCCTCCTCCTCCTCCTCCTCCTCCTCCTCCTCCTCCTCCTCCTCCTCCCGCTCCTCCTCCTCCTTCCCCCGGGCTCCCATGCTCGACCTGCCAGAGAGCACGTCCATGTCCACCGCTTCGGGGTCGTGCCCCAGGCGCTTCGGGGAGTGGTGGACGCGCTTGATATCTGATCTGCTCGTCCCTGCGGGCTTGGGATACCTCCGCATCCACGGCTCCCTTGGAGACCAGGGACTGCGGAAGTTGTGGATGTGGACGGTTCTTGGCGGTGGATTTTGATGAGACTTGTGGATGGGGACACCCATGTCCTGGCGGTTGTTGCATCAGTCGGCGTCGGGACGGCATCGGATAGCTCCAGAAGGTTTCGGACGGCCTGCATAGACTGGCCATGGGGCAACATCGGTCCATCATGCTCTACATGCGAAGTGGACGCGCACCAAGACGCCGCCTGCATTTCGCCAGGGCTCCCCTTGCGATGTCTTTGGTTCTAAGAGTCTAAGAGGCTTGCGACGACGAGAACCAGAGGACTCCCAGACCCGTGCTCCGTTGAACCACTTTGGTCTTCGCGGACTTGCGTTTCGCTAGACAGTTCTATGATCAAAAGCTTCTCTCACCAGAATCTCCACGGGGGGCCGAGGGGAGGCGTCTCCCAGGCCTGGCGGCGGCCCGGCAGAGCGGCTTGGCTCACTGAGGTGTTCTGGCACGATTTGGCCCAGAAATGAAACTCACTGCGGTGTCATGGTTCGATCTGGTCCAGACATGAGGCTCACCATGGTGCGTTCTAGTTGGAATTCAGCTCTTCCAGATCCACAAATGCGACTCACTATGGCGTTCTGGCTCGCTTTGGTCCAGAAATGAAGCTCATTCTGGTGTTCTGGTTCAATTTCCTTTTCGCCAGAATCTCCACTAGGGGAGGCCGGGTGGATGCGCCTCACTGGTCCAGCGGCTGTCTGGAAGCGACCACTATGATGTTCTGGCTCGATGTCAGCCCTCGCCAATCCAGAAGTGAAACTGATTCTGGCGCTCTGGCTCAATTCTATGGTGCTTTGGTCTCATTTCAGCCTTCCCAGATCCAGAAATGAGACTCACCCTGGTGTTCCAGTTCGATTTGGTCCAGAAGAGTAACTCACTATTTTGTTCTGGCTCGACTTCAGTCTAACGATTTTTCTCGATGGAAGCTTAAATCTCCATAAAGGGGGGGGGTCGAGTGTTCTCGCTGGATATCACCTCTCGCAGATCCAAAAGCCGATCTGGTCCAAAAATGAAGCTTACCATAGTGCCCTGGCTCGATTTCAGCCCTCCCAGATCCTGAAATGAGACTCACCATTGCGTTCTGGTTCGATTTGGTCCAGAAGCGAAACTCACTACAGTGTCCTGGCTTGACTTCAGTTCGAATTTTTATCTCACCGGAATCTCCACAGGGGGGGGGCGAATGTTTTGGCTGGATGTTGGCCCTCGCAAATCTAGACACGAGATTCATTATTTAATCGCTTCGCTCATTGCGCCGGCCCATACAGTCTCATGTCTGCCGTTTGCCCGAGGGCCTGGTGTCAATGCGGCGCTTTGGGGGTTCTTTTGCCAGGCGTCTCGGGAACCTCTTGGAGGCAGTGTTGAAGCCTCTTGAGGCCCCGTAAGGGCCGTTTGGGGGTCGTTGGGGCTTCTTGTTGGGTTTCTTGGGTGGTTCTTGGGGCGTCTTGGTGGACTTATTGGCGGGATGTTGGTGGCTTCTGAGGTGCTCCTAGGGGCAGAATCCCCCTTTGGGCGCCTCTTGGGCGGTCTGGGTGCTCTCTTGTGCCGTCTTGGGGTTATCTTGGGCCGTCTTGGGCCGATTTTAGCGGATTGTTGGGCTGTCTCGGGGCGATGTGGGGGGCTATTTGCGTAGTCTGAGGCGCTGTGAAACTCGAAACGCCGTTCATGCGGGAAGTGTACATGTTCCTCTGGGAATGGGGCGATTTTTGATTGTAATGGCCGTCTTGGAGGGCCTCTTGAGGCTCTCTTGGGGCCTCTTGGCGGCCTCGACGGCAATTTTGAGGTCATCTTGGGCGATTTGGAACGATTGTTCGGCGACTGGAGGCCGCTTGGATTGTTTCGGGGGCGTTCCGGTGCCGTTTTGGCGCGCTCCTGAAGCGTTCTGGGGGCATGAGCCGAACGTCGCGCTCTGGGCGGCGTGCGGAAGCCATTGTGTGAGAGGGCGCGGTGGTGAGAAGAACAGCTCACCCCACCCGGCTTTCCGGGCTTTCCGGCGTAAGGAGGGCTTCTTCGCGGCACTTGTGAACGCTCCTGGACAGTGCTTTTTGGGCAGGTTCTTGACGCTTGTTGCAAGTCTGTAGGGGCCCCGTTGGGAGTCTACCGAAAGGAGAGCACATTGTAGCATCGCTTGCACTTGCTTGCGTGCTCGGGGGGGCATTTGGGGGGCCTCCTGGGGCCGCTTGGGGGACTCTTGGGGGCCTCCTGAGGGCCTCGTGGGGGCCTCTTGGGGCCTCTTAGGGGCCTCTTGGGGCCTCGTGGGGGCTTCTTAGGGCCGAGGGCTCGAAATGTTGTTTCGTGTTCCCTCTCTGGGGCCCCTTTGGGGGCGTTCTTGGGGCCCTTTTGGACCGTCTTGGAGGCTTCTTGGGCCGTCTTCGAGCCCTCTTGGGCCATCTTGGGGCCCTCTTGGGGGCCTCTTGGGCCCTCTTGGGGCGATCTTGGGGGCCTCTTGGGCCGTCTTGGGGCGTCGGGAAGCCGAAAAGGTGGAAGCTCCAAAATCTTTCAAAAACCTAAGGAAAAACAATGAATTTTGCCTCCTGGGGCCCTCTTGGGAGTGCTCTTGGAGGCCTCTTGGGGCGTCTGGGGGCTATCTTGGGCGTCTTGGAGCGATCTTGTGGCATGTCGGACCCCTCGTGTACCATCTTGGGGGCCTCTTGGGGGCCTCTTGGCCTTTCTTGGGGCTCTCGGGGACGTCTCGGAGCCCTGTTGGTGCGCTCATGGAGCGCTCTGGTGGAGTCGCCCGGGGATCAGCCGGGACCCGCCCGGGGTACTTTTCGTCCGGGGACCCCCAGGGGCCGCCCCGCGCGCGCGAACTAGAGAATTGTTAACCAGTTACCGGAGATCTTAGCACGCCTCTGGCCCGCTGGGCCGGCGAATTGCCTTGGCTCGATTTCAGCCGTCGCAGGTCCAAACATTGTGGCAGGGGCATCGGCTTCTCACTATTCCAGCTGCCAGGAGTGGTGTCGCTCGGACCCCAATGTTGACCATCACGAACGTCACCTTCATCAGCAATTTCAACCTCGTATAATCGTATCGACAACATGATGAGGTCGTTCTCGAAAGCCGACGTTTCAGGTGTCCATCCGCCTCCACACCTTACCTGCTATTGGTGACCTTTTTTCTTCTTTCCCGGGTAACGGTCCGTACCCAGGGGGGGTCGGGCGGGCGTAGCGGCGGCCGCGGCGTGCACCGGCCAGGGTGCGTCCGCGCCACCGGCGCATCAATCGCTTGTGTGCCCCACAGCATACAGGGGGGGGCCGTTCCCTCCCCCAGTACGATCGTTAGCGTTACCCCAGGGATGGGAGGGTGGTCGCCTGGGTAATGGGCGTCACCCTGGGGATGAAGAAACCATGCATTTGGGCTGTTCTGCGGGGGTAACTCGAGTTTTTTTATTTAGTGTGGCAAGAACCCAACTGTAAGGTTCACGCAGTGGCTCATGGTCCAGCCTTTCAAGGACGAGGACGTCAAGGCTACGGGCATGCAGACGGGGGGCAGGGTGAGGGCAACAGCTCCCTGAGAGGCGGTGGAGGGCTTCTTGCAGGGGACCGCCTCCGTAACAGGAATGCCCCCCGCGCCTTATGATGTGCGGGGGCCGTCTTGCAGAACTAAAGGTGTGTGTGTGTGTGTAATTCCATGTCGAATGGCCCTCGGCCCATGCCGCCACCGTGCCAGGGTTGTGGACCAGCGTTCTCAGGGATGCTTCCTGGGATCTCCTCGTAGCGCTCTCGAGCTTTCGGGGGCCTCTGGGGCAGTTTTGTGGCCTCTTGGGGGGCTCTGGGGGGCCTCCTGGGAGCCTCTTGGGGGCCTCTTGGGGCCTCTTGGCGGCCTCTTACGGGCCTCTTGGGGGCCTTTTGGGGCCTCCTGGGGGCCTCTCGGGGCCGAGGGCTCGAACTGTGCGTTCGGGTCCCCCGTCTGGGCCCCCTCTTGGAGCCGTCTTGGGGGACTCTTGGGCCGTCTGGGAGGCCTCTTGGGCCGTCTTGGGGCACTCTTGGGCTTCTGTGGGGCACTCGTGGAAGCTCTTCGGCTGTCTTGGGGCGATATTGGGGGGCTCTTGGGCCTTCTTGGAGCGCAGGGAAGCCGAGAGCGCCAGAACCATTCAACAGCCTAGGGGAAAACTGTCCCGGTAGCGCCCAAGAGCGCCAGGGAAAGCGGGGGGTCCAGGCCCATAAGAACCTAAGAAAAACCTTACACCTCTCAGGGCTGCATGAGCCTTGGTGGTTCACTTCGTGCCAGAGGCACGGTGGCGGATTATACGTGTGTGTGTGTGTTGTATGTGCGTGCGTGCGTGCGTGCGTGCGCGCGCGCGCGCGTGTGTGTGTGTGCTTGTGTGTGTGTGTGTGTGTGTTTTGTGTGTGCTTGCGTGCGTGCGTGCGTGCGTGCGTGCGTGCGTGCGTGTTCGTGTGCGTGGTTGTGTGTGGAGTCATAGTTATACGTGTGTAGTGTGTGTATGTATAGATCAGTACATACAAACATACATATACTTACACACTCACATGCATGCCTCTATACATATATATACGTGTATAGGTAACCATGTATATCTACACATATATGTTTACATACATGTATACATATGTGTATACATCTGTGTATACATATGTGTACATGTCGGGTCGGGGGCCTGCTCCCCAGCTGCCCCGATTCGCCATGGGGGCGCTGGGCTCCCCAGGCAGCCTCTCCAGCGGCCCGAGAGCCAACCAGACGGCCTTAAGTGGTGTCACGTAGACACCCGAAGGCTTTGAGATGTCCCGCGGAGCTTTCGGGCAGCCCCAGATAGTTTCAAGACGGCCCAAGAGAATTTGGCGAGCGCCCCCCAGAGGGCCCCAAGAGGCAAGAACCAATGATTTTTGGACTCTCGACTTTCGAGCTTCCGACGCTCCACGACGTCCCAAGAGGCCTTCAAGACCGTCCCAAGACGGCCCAAGAGGCCCCCAACAGGGTCCCAAGACGGGCCAAGAGGGTCCCGAGACAGCCCCCAGAGGGGCCCAAGACGGCCCCAAGAGGGCCCCAAGACGGCCCCAAGAGGGGCCCAAGAGCAGGAGCCCGAAAGGAAAATTCGAGCTTTCCCTCCCAAGATGCCCCAAGACGACCCAAGAGGGCTCGCCGAGCGCTCCCCAGATGGCCGCAAGAGGCACACATGATTGAGTTCCCGTTGTTTTCCAGTGCTTTCGGGGTTCGCGATTTTTCTATTTTCCAGCGCTTTCCCCGACGTCCCAAAAGGCCCCCAAGACCACACCGCCACGGGCCAAGAGGTTTCCAAGAGTGCCTAAAGACGTCCTAAGGGGGCCCCTAACGGCCCTAGAGGCGCCCAAGAGGCCCAGCACAGTACCAAGACGGGCCCCAGCGCAGGAGCCCGAAGCAATAATTCGAGCCTTCCGTCCTAAGATGCCCCCAGACGGCACAAGAGGATTCGATGAACGCTCCCCAGATGGCCCGGAGACGGCCCAAGAGAACCCTAATACGGCCCTAGACGCGCCCAAGACAGCCCAAGAGAGCTCCGAGACGGCCTCCAAGAGGGCCCCAAATTTAACTCACATTTGACACAAACCGCTTCCTCGCCAAGGACGGCGTTGTCTTAAACTTGTGTTGAATTCTTGGGGGTCTGGGGCCGCTCTGGGAGCTCCGTTGGCGCCTCTTTGGGCCCTCCCAGGCTGTCCTCTAGAGCTCTCTTAGGGGCCTGTGGGAGTTTCAGGAGAGCCCCAGCAGGCTTCTGGAGGCCCTGGAGGCCCACGACACAGACACATCCTCGTTGAGCCCTGTCGCCAAGCGGCGCGCGACGACGCATATCATGACTGTGGCGGCGCAGAAAGCTCGCGAAGCCATCATTGAGATCCCTGCGTCGGGGATAATCGAGGCCAGCGCAGCCATCAACACGCAAGCGCGTGCCATGACATCTCGCAGCATTGCGAGGGTTTGGTTCCAAGGTCTCCGACTGGCGACGCTACTCGTCGTGGCCCACGCCTCCGCGGGGCAGGGGCGCTCGGAGACCGACGGCCCCAACACTAGCATTCGCAACCAAGCTGAATTTGTTCATGCCGTCGACGCGGTCAACGCAGCTGTGATTGATGCCCATCGCAAGCAGGCCGCTGCCAGATCCCCGCGCAGCATGCCATATCAACAGCCGCCAGCTCGTCGACAAGTGAGGGTTAGACGGGAGAGCTCTGGAAACCCTTCGCCAAGCGCCTGGTGCTCGCAGGCACTCGCGTCACGACGCGTTGGCATCGGCCCGCGCGCTCCGATTCCATGGCCACGCACAGCGCTGCACAGGGGCACGGGAGCAAGGTTTTTGCCGCCGAGCCCAGGGGCACCGCGAGCATGCGCAGGTACCTTGATTCAGTTTTTCGTCATCGGCCGCCTCTTCACCCCCTGGTGACTTTCTCGCGGCGGCTCGGAAGGCAGGCGGCTCCGCGCCTGGCCCCGAAGGGCTACCTCATCGTGCCTGGCTGCGCTCTCCTGGCGCCTTGGGAGCGCTAGCGGAGCTGGCCGCCCCCCTGGCCGACGGTGGACCCATCCCGCGCGAGCTCAACTACCCGCTCATGGCCATGCTTCCGGAGGGCGATGAGCCGCTCGGCGTCTTCGAGCGTCCGCGGGAGTCGGCTTGCCTGGGACCTTCTCGCAATGAAGGGCACCGACGTCAAGCTGATCGCGTCTGCCACCACAGCAAGCTCCACAGCGTGGCCGCCGACGCGACTGAGGAGCAACTGGGCTGCGTGCGTGGCAGGCAGTTCCTCGGCAACCTCGCCGCCGTCGACTCGATCGCACGCCTGCTGAGCACCGCGGACGAGGCTCCCGAAGTCATGCCCTGCTTCGCTAGCATGGACATCGCTGCCGCGTTCCCTAGCCCCCTTCATGACTGGCTCTGGGCGGTTCTGCAGCGCTGGGGCATCCAAGGGCAGCTGCTCGCGCTCATGATGGCATGCTACCGCTGGCCTGTCGCGTTCCTGGAGCTGGACGGCGCCCGTGGGCCTGTTCTCTTGGCGGAAGCAGGGGCGGCGCGGGTGTGCCCCCTGAGCGGCGCACTGTGGGCGCTCATCTTTGACTTCTGCGTCCGCGGCATCAGGCGCGTCTTCTCCGACAGCCAGCGGGGCCTCCTCAGGGCGTGCGCCGACGACCCGGGCGTCGTCCTCGCGCGGCTCCGGGACATTGAACTGCTCTTCCCCCCCCTCGAGGCTGCCGCAATTTTCGCGGGCACGCAGCTCCAATCGAGGAAGCGCATCATCGCGCCGGCCTGGGCGATGCCCACGCCAGGGACCACTTCGTCAATTCAACAGTGGTTGGCCTCGGTGCGCCCTGACTGGCGCGACTTCAAGGTGGCGAGCGACGCGCGCTACCTGGGCGCATTTATTGGTCCTGTCGCAACGCTGGATCTGCTGGAAAGCGCCTGGGCGGAACTGGCGGGGCCAAGGTCGGATCTCGGAAGAGTCGCGAGCTCCACTTCAACAAACCGCCAAACTATACAACGTTGCGGCCGTCGCCTGCCTCTCGCGCGCCGCCCACTTGCACCCGCCATCGCCGTGCTTTTTAGCCCGATAACCACGCGCGCTTAACTGTTGAGGGCGGCCCCGCCAGGCTTCTCCAAGATTGGCATCTTCTCCTTCGAGCGCTGGCCCGGTGCAGCTATGCCGCGCGGGCTGGAGGCCCTCCTTGCGGCGACTTTGTGGAGGGCCGCGGCGATTGCTCTCGCGAGCTGGCGCGGACTGCTTCGCCGACGTCGAATTGCCGCTGATGATAGCCTCTCGCTGGCGCAGGTCGCGCTGGGACACTGGTTCCCCGGCTGCTGGATGGGCGATCTTTCGATCGCGCAAAGGTTCGAACGTGCGATCCATTTCCCGAACATTGTCAATGTCAAGGGCTCGCTCTACAAGGTCTTGAAGCGATCCGCTGCAACCGCGGCACGAGCTGAACAACTGGTCGGCGTCGCCCGCCGACTAGCGGCTGCGCGCGTGCGCCGCGTTTTCGCCCTTCGACAAGACTCGCGACGGGCTTGCGGCAAGGGCCAAGCTCGTGACGGGGGCTTTGAAGAGGATGGCATGCGACATGCCCCCCGCTTGGACTTGGCCTGGGGAGGGGGGGTCGTGGTGGGGGCGGGGTTCTCGTTGCAAATCGCCGCAGCAGGTTTACCTCCTGTCGTTCCAGAAGAGCTTCTACACCGACTCCTTCGAGAAGACCGTCCTGAAGCGCCTGAAGGCTTGGTGCCGGCGCGCTGGATTACCGCGCTTGGCGCCGGCTGGGGGCGCCCTTCGACCTGCCGCCAGTGCTGAGGGCCCTCGTGCTGCGTGGCCCTCGGCCCAGCAGTCGCGCGACTACCTGAACGAGCGCGCCTCCGCGTGGGCTGTGTCGCGGCTGCCGAGCACCTTCGTGGACCCACTGGTGGGCGACGAGAATGACTGGATGGACTGGCGCGTGCAAGGCGTGACCGCCGTGTTCCGCCGCCCGAACTTCAACCCCTTGCACCGCGGCCTTCGGGGTCCTGATGCGCGCCGTCGCCAGACCGCCATCGGTATTGGCACTCGCGCATGGAGGGGGTCCGCGCATGGACGTGGCCGTCGCTCTCACATGCATCGAGCGCACCCGTCCTCCGCGGCGACTCAGAGACTGCGATGTGAAGAAGCTACTGACTACCGTGCCCGATTCCGATGGTTACAGAATGAGAGACCGCCGATCCTGACACTCAGGATCTACCTGCGCAAGATCCACATGCTGAAGACGACGTGCATGCTGAACTGCTTGGAGTTGACGGATGGCCCCCAACGCGGGCGCGCGAGTGGGCAATCCTCCGCCGCTACCTCGCGAAGGGGCCTCCGTCGAGGATGCGCCCCCAGGATGCCCCAAGGCGGCTCCAAGACGACCCTCAAGAGGACCCGAAGAGGCAAAATCGCTTAGTTCCCGTGGGAAAGCGTACGTTTCTATCGCAATCGTTGTTTCCATGTGCCCAGCGTGCAAGACGGGCTCAGAGGCCTTTAGGAGAGCCTCCCAACGGCCGAAGAGGTCCCCCAGAGGGCCCCTAGACGGCCCAAGAGGGCCCCAAGACGGCCCAAGAGGCACCCAGGACCGCCCAAGAAGGCCCCAAGAGGGGCTCGTGCACGGGGGGGGATGCGAACCCATATTTCGAGGCCTTGGCCCCAAGAGGACCCCGAATATCGCCGGCAGGCCCCCGAGGACTCCCCCGGAGTGGACCCGAGAAGGCCACGAGAGGTTCCGAAGAGGCCCCGAACAGCGCCCCAAGAGGCTTCACCACTGTTTCCAACAGGCTGTCCAGAGGTTTCCCCAGAGACGCGAACAGGCATTTACGATTTCTCAGCCAACAACCCAGGCTCGGTGGCAGGATGTGCAGAAGGCCACAAGGAGGGGCACACGTGGACGAGGGGCACGGATACCCATCTTTTTTGTATTCTTGCTGCTGTTCGTCTTCAAAGACTCCACTTCTCCTGCTCCTGCCCCTCCTTCCCGTTCTGCCCTCGTCTTCGCCGCTGTCATGCTCCTGGACTCTTCTCCCCTATCTCGACCTCCAAACCGCCCCCCTCGTTCTCTTCGTCGTCCTCCTGGAGTCCCCCGTGCTCGTGGAAAGGGTTCTTCACTGCGTGTTTCCACAACGCATTCGGGCCAACGTCATACCCACAACCGTCGCCCAGCCCTCGGCACCTCACTGTTCGCTGGGATTCCGGAGAATCCGAGCGCGCGCGAATCGCGCGCGCGATGGTTCCAGTATTTTGTGGTATATGTACACATAGTTATCATACATCTTTACCACAACAGGGCCCCCACACGCAGCCCGCTTTCGGTCGGATATGTATGTATGTGGCCTCCTGGCCACTCTCGATCCACATCAAAGCCTGCGCGCAACATGCGCCCGTGGGTGCTGTAGGGGCAGTGTGTGTGTGTTTGTGTTTGTGTGTGTGTGTGTGTGTGTGTGTGTCAGATCTTCCCTTCGCCCAAAATCGAAATTGAGGCCTCGGGGGCAAAAGGCCGTTGTACGCCCCAGAAAAGCCGCAAACGCACGAGACACTTGATCCTGTAAGCCCAGGAGGAGGATGAGTCGCTCACAAAGCGTTCCTGTGCGCTCTCAAAGCTTTCCGGAGCACTGGATCCGGCCGCGGCGCCCGATCGCCCGATGCGTCTTCCAGACCCGCCAGCTCTCGGAGATTCTTGGTTTGCCCCGACTGTTGTCTTCCTCCCGCCGTCGTCTCAACCCTCGATCTTCGATGCGCGCACCCCCCCATCTTAAGATGCAACTCCTTGGATGTTGAATGCAGCATCGGCGACCGTACATCCTTGGTCGGAATTTGACTTGACCTCGTTTTATCTGGCTCAATCCTGCGTCATTCCCCTGCTTTCCGCTTACCCCAGCTGAGTCCTGGGATTAATCAGGCGTAGTCCAACTTAGTGGTCCCCCAGTCGGGCCTCACAGCCCTTCATCGTTCTTGCGAAGACCTTCCAGGAGTTGCCTCCTAATCTAGACCTTCCAGGAGTTGCCTCCTAATCTCGTGGGCGACAATCATCTCCGTATCCGCGGCCTCGCGGGCTGGGCCCCTGGGCCGCGACCCCGCGGATACGGCACCTTTTCCCGCGGGTGCTCCGCGCGGAACGTACCCGTGCGACCGCGTACCCGCGGGATCGCGTTCTGGACAGCGAGGGCGTGGATATGGATACGTTCGCCGCTCGTGGTGACCATTTTGCTCCCTGTTTCGTGCCGCCAGCGAGAGGGCTACGGCACGCTGGGCAGGACGGTGGACGCCCCGGGCGAGGCGGGGTACTTCCGCCGCAGCCCGGAGTCGGGCTGATCCTTTTGCCCGGCCGTCGGGGCGGCGCGGCGTTGGCTGGTCGAGGAGGAGGTCCACCGCGGCTGGTTCCCAGATCTCCGACGGTATGATCTTTTGGGCCGGTGCTGCTTTCCCGCGGTTTCGGCTTCGGGGGGCCGCGTTCGGGCCCCATGGGCTATCGAGCATGGCTCCGGGACGTGAAGCTGGCTCCGGGGAGTGACGAACGGCTTTTCCGGGCCGCCCAACCGCCCGAGGGGAACTCGTATCTGCCCCGGGACCCCCCCGGGACCCCTTCCCACCCCCCTGGCGGGGAAGGGATCAAAGGGAAGGGGCTTCCTTCCGACTCGACTACAACGTTGCTCAATTTCGCTGTGGCTGGCGCGCTCGAGGAGGACAACCCGGTGAAAGGGGGGGAGCGGCGACGGGCCTCGGGAAAGGGGGGGAAGCGAGCGGCGAAGGCGACGACGACAACGACCACGACGACGACGACGACGACGACGACGACGACGACGACGACGACGACGACGACGACGACGACGACGACGACGACGACGACGACGACGACGACGAGTCAAACGGAACAGCCTCTTCCACACGCCGACAGGGTCGGCGGATTTTAAAACGCATGTGCGCGGCGCGAAATCGAGAGACACATTTTGAAGACCACAAGCTTTCCACCCGTGAAGCTCGTGCCGTTTTGTGAAACGAATGTGCGCGGCTCTTAAGCGAGAGCCGCAGTTTGAAAACCACCAGCCGTCCACCCGTGAATGTGCTGCGAATCCTAATCATCAGGGTCATAAGTGGTGAGGAAGTCTCAGGTGAGACGCCCGGCCCGCCCTCTCGATTGGCCTCCTCGGAGTGCGACACGGAGGAGTCATTTATGAGGAAGAGGGATGGAGGAGGAGGAGGAGGAGGAGGAGGAGGAGGAGGAGGAGGAGCAGGAGCAGGAGGAGGGAGAGGAAGAGGATGAGGAGGAAGAAGAGAGGAGGAGGAGGAGGAGGAGGAGGAGGAGGAGGAGGAGGAGCAGGAGGAGGATGGGGAGCTGGGAGACGGGGGCAGTGAACCTCGCTGACCAGTAGGGTGTCTCGCGTCGGGGAGCCGACAGACTTTTTACAACGGCGTGGCCTGGACTCGCGTGCAGTTCCTCGTACTCCCCGTACACCTCCTTGCCGTTCCTCCCTGCCCCTCCCGCTCCCCCTTTCCTTCTCTTCCCATCCTTGCTCTTACCCTCCCCATTCTTCCCCTCGCCCCTTCCCCCTCCAGTCCTCGCACCCGCACTTGCTACCCTTCTCCCTTCTCCTTCCCCCCCTCCTCTCTCTCATTCCTCCTATCCCTTTGAAGATTTCGTCTCTTCTCATCGTCGTCGTCGTCCTCCTCCCCCTCCTTCTTTTTTTCTCTCTCTCGTCCTTGCTCTTATTCCTCCTCTTCTTCCTCCTCGTGCGCCGCATGCGATCAGGCTGCCCAGACACAGTGCGCGTGCCATCCATCCATGGGAAAGGGGGGTGTGGCAAGAGCGCCCCTCTACCCCCCCGCTGCCCGCTACTTCCACCCTTGCTGCTGCCGCTCCTGCTCGCAGTCGCCCCAGGCTGCCCAGAGGCGATATTGTCCGTCGCTGTTGTTTTTGCTGTTGCCGTTATTGCCCACCATCCGGTTTGGTTTGGGTCCTCGTTTTGCGGAGAAAGCGCTTCGCGTTCCTTCATTTTCTCTTCTCCTCTCCTCTCCCCCCTCCTCCCATCCTTGCCTCTGCCCTCCGCACCAGTCAACCATATCGGCACACCCCTCACACGTTTCGTGGACCCATAAGGACTTCCACCGACGGCCCAAATTGAAGCGTTCGCTTGCGCCCACCGCGCCCATTGTGGCATACCCCTCACATGCCTCGTGGTCCCATAGTGAGCTTCACCGACGGCCCCAGTTGCTGCGTCCGCATGCTCCCACCGCGTCCATTTTGGCACAGCCCTCACCATTTTGGCACAGCCCTCACACGTTCGTGGCACCATAGGCAGCTCCACCGACGGCCCCAGTGGCTGAATTCGCATGCGGCCACCGTGCCCATTTTGACACACCCCTTATATGGTTCGTGGCCCCATAGGGATTTCCTCCAGAGGCCCCAGTGGCTGCGTTCGCATGCGCCCACAGCACCCATTGTGGCACAACCCTCACACGTTTCGTGGCCGCATAAGGAACCCAACCTGCGGCCCCAGTGGCTGCGCTCGCATGCGCCCGCCGCGCCCATTTTTGCACACCCCTCACATGTTTCGTTGCCCCACCAGGAGCTTCACCGACGGCCCCAGTGGTTGCGTCTGCATGCGCGCACCGCATCAATTTCGGCACATTCCCCACACGATTCGTGTCCCCATAGGGAGCTCCATCGACGGCCCCAGTGGCTGAGTTCGCATGCGCCCACCGCGTCCATTTTGGCACACCCTGCGCACGTTTTGTGGCCCCATAGGGAGCTCCAGCGAAGGCCCACATGCCAGCGTTCGCATGCGCCCAGAGCACCCATGTCGGCACACCCCTCGCAAGTTTCGTGGCGTCACAGGGAGCTCCATCGACGGCCCCAGTGGTGCGCCCACCGCACCAATCTCGGCACACCGCTCGCACGTTTTGTGGGGGCTCCACCGACGGCCCCAGTGGTTGCGCTTGCATGCGCCCGCAGCATCCTTTCTTGCACACCTCTCTCACGTTTCGTGGCCTTATAGGGAGCTCCACCTGCGGCCCCAGTGGCTGCGTTCGCATGTGCCCACCGCGTCCACTTCGTCAAACCGATCACACGTTTCGTGGTCTTATAGGGAGCACCTCCGAATGCGGTGCATACAACGGCGTTGTTCACAGCTGGATATGATAGGGCCCTTCGCCAGGCTAATTTTTAGCTGGTTATGTGTGTTCGTTGTTTGTTGTTATTTCCATCCATGCTTGGCCCCAGACTTTCTTGTTCATGCTCGTCAGTAAATGGTGGGCTGCACCACGTCTATTGCATCACACAGCTTGCACGACCTAGCGTACACCCTGTAACTTACATCTCAAAGTTTGCATCACATCTCTTGCACCACATCTATTGCACCCCATAGCTTGCCGTTCATAACTTGCACCATACATTTTGCACCACATACGAAGCTTGCGCTGCATAGCGTACACCACATAGCTCAAAGCACGTACCTTTCACCCCATCGCTCACATCACGGATCTTGCGCCACACAGCTTCCACCATATAGCTTGCACCACATAGCTTGCCCCGCGAATCTAACACATACAGGGTCGAATCTGTCCTTGTGTTGGGTCCACGCCGGCAACCATAATCATTGCATGTCTATGCATGTGTAGATGTAGCGTGTTTCTCTGCGCAGTCATGGTTGGATTCATTTTTGTTTGGCTGGTCAGAGCGGGCACTTTGAAAGCCGAGCGTAAACGCCACGTAATGCCCAGATGCAGTGGTGAAGCTCTCTCGACAACCTGCTCGCGACCACCCCTGGGTGTGGTGCGCGGTGCAGTCAAGGCGCTGGAACAAGCACCACTTGGAGCTCAGGGAGGGCTCTGGTGTCCGGCCCGCTTCCTAGATGCAGGTCGGGGAACTTGTTCGTGGCCAACGTTCGCTGCAGCCAGAAACGCCCCGTCGTTCCTGATCCAGCGTTCGATGTGGTAGCATGATAGCTGCAGGGGCGCTTTTCTGCTCATCGTCGCCCGCTCTTTACTCTATCTGCTGCTGCTGCTGCTGCTGCTGCTGCTGCTGCTGCTCGTCGCAGTTCTGGGCGCAGCCCGCGGCCTTATCCCCTCTCTCCCCCTCCACTCCCTTCCTCTCCTCTCCCTCCCTCGCTCCCTCCCCCCCTTCTGTCCCTCCTTCTCCTCCCTCGTCCTCGTCCTCGTTGCCCTCCTCGTCGTCTAGAATTGGGAAGGCCCATCGGAACCCTTCTGATGTATCTTGCTGGGTTGGACCAGATTGGGACGTGGTTTAGTCTCGCCTGGTGCGAGGTTATTTTTTGAAATCGGGGGGTGAGGGCTCGGTCACCATGTTTTCATACCGAGTCCTTCGTTGCTTACATCCTCTTGCCTCTCTTGCGCGCCTCCTCTGGGTCCAATTCCCGAGCGTACGATACAAGAGTAGAGCGCTCTCAGGGGTTTGTGCTGACTGATAATCTGGCCGCCCTCGGGTTGATCGGGAGCGCCTGCATGCAGAAGCGGAGGCGTGAGCCTTTGCCGTGACGCCGTGGCGGAGTACGTAGTTATTTAATCGCTTCGCTCATTCCGCCGGCCCTCGAGCGCTCTATGGGGCCTCTTTGAAGCCTCTTGGGGGCCTCTTTGGGGCCTCCCAGGGGCCTCTTGGGGACCGCTTGGGGGTCTCTTGGGGTTCCTTGGCGGCGTCTTGGGGCCCCCTTGGGTTGGGGGGCTCTTGGGGGCCTCTTGGGGCGGGGTAGTCGAGTGCACCCCCTTCGGAGGCCACGATCCTCGTGAGGGGTGTCGAAAAAAGGCCCTCAACACCATCTCTGAGTAGACCTGGTCGGGCTGCGGTCGGGATACTTTTCGCCGGGGGACCCCCAGGGGCCGCCCCGCGCGCGCGAACTGGAAATATTGTTAACCAGTTACCGGAGATCTTAGCACGCCTCTGGCCCGTTGGGCCGGCGAATTTCCCCGCGCGCCGCCAGCTTCACTACTCCGCTGGGAACCTCTTTTGGACATCTTGAGGCCTCTAGGGGCCTTCTGGAGGGCCCTCGAGGCCTTCTTGGGGCATCATGAGGCTCTGTCGCATCGTGCGGCATTTGCGAGACTTTGCGGAGGAGTCTTGGACCAGATGTTTCGAGGACCTCTCATGTGGAAGCGCCAGATCAGGATTCGGCGATGTCTTCCGCGGATGTCCTAAAGTTCATTGGAACTCGTTTCAGGATGCGCGATTTGGGCCTCACTTCTTTGCGCGCTAAGGGTCAGGATGACGCGAGCTCACACAGGAGCTTCCTCAAAGAAGTCGCTGGGGTGGTTCCGGATCCTTTTAGACTTCTGATAAGCAAAACGTAGACGCCCCTTCTGATTCGCAGTAGCAGGGTCTATGGTAGGTTCGCGTCGTGTCGACGGACGGCGACCCCAGCGCGGGCGTTTAAGGTTGAATGCCGCCTGAGGCCCAGAATCGGCCCATCGTTGAACGATCCGGCGTTTCTGAAACAGCCGATCGTTCAAGCTGGAGCGCCCCCCGCGGTGTCAGGAACCGGCGCCAGGGTCGACTCGACGCGAACCTGTCCGACCAGTCACTGCCTCTGCTCTCCCCCTCCAGTCCCTCCTCCCCCTCCGCCCCTCCAGCCTCCGGCCGCCCCCGCTCCCCGTTGACCGTGCGCGATCGAATCGCTGCTGCGGCTCATGTGCGTCCTGTCGGAAACGAAGCATCGCCACCGTCCAGAAGTTGCCTTCTCGACCACGGTGCCCGCGCTAGAAGCTTTGAGGAGGTCTCCTCGCGAACGCACGTCATCCTGACCTCCGGCGCGCGAGTACGTGAGGCTCCCCAACCCTGCCTCCTCACACCGCGTTCGGGGTGCTCGCCAGAGTCCAGGGAGCTGCCTGACGACTCCCCAGCCAGCGATTTGGCATGCGAGTTCCCCTCCCCCGCCCCCTTTCTCCCCCTCCTCCCTCCTCCAGCTGTCTGACGACTCTGGAGCCAGCGCTTTGGCATGCGAGCTCTCCTCCCCCGCCTCCTTTCTCCCCTTCCCCTCCTCCTTCTCCTTTTCCTTCCTCTTTGCTCATCTTTCCTCCCTCTTCTCCTTCCTCTTCCTCTTCCTCTTCCTCTTCCTCAGTAAGATGGTTGTGTCGCTGGCCGAACAGCAGCAGAAGAAGGTGGAGGAGCTCGGTTCTTGGCAAGCTACCAAGAAGCGGAAGAGCAGTCCTGCACCTGCGGAAGATCATCGACCAGAAGCAGAAGGGAGCTCTGCGGGAGGCTCGGCATCGACACCGACACCTACGGATGCAGAGACATCGGCTACGCCAGGATCTTCGAAGGGAGCGGCGTCAGCATGGGCCACAGTCGACCAGGTGGCCACCGACAAGCAGAAGGAGCTCAAGAGCATCATGGAGGAGACCCTTGCGGCCAAGCGGTCACCCATTTCGCAGATTTGATTTAAGCCCACCCTCGGCCGATCCCTGGCTCCCGCCCACCTCGGGTACGGTCGCAGCGCAGGGGGAGGCCAATGAAGAGGGGACGTCGGGCAGATCTACTTCGGGTACGGCGGCTTTCTCTACTGGGAGAAGGCTATTCCAGGGGGTGGCTCCTTCTGAGACCCCTGGCATGTGCATCACAGAGGCGAGTGTATTCCAGGGGGTGGCTCCTTCTGAGACCCCTGGCCCATCTGAACACCAGAGGGTGGCCCCTCCTGGGACCTCTGGCATGAGCGACGAGGGGAAGATCGTCGTGGATGCAGATGGCAACTACTTATTCCAAGGGGTGGCTCCTCCTGAGGCCCTTGGCATGGACATCGCAGATCTGAGTGTATTCCAAGGGGTGGCTCCTCATGAGACCCTTGGTAGTGAAGGTAACTTGGAGGCGTGTGTATCTCTGGGGGTTGCGCATCTTTTGACCTTTGGTCGGGCCCCCTGGGTTCGCGATCGCAGCGGTACGAATACGAGCTTACTCTTCTGGGAAGGGACGGTTGTCGCCTCTGGTTGGGAAGTTACTTGGAAGTTGGTGATTGATGAGATGGAGGTTTCAAAGCCAGGGGTGACCTGGTACTCTCGTCGAGACAGGCGTCTTGCTCGCAGGGCACCCAGTCCACAGGAGGATTGGGTCAACAGAGCGTCGAGCAAGCGCCCAGTCGTTTTGCTGGAAGGAGATCAGTGGCACTCTCGTCGAGACAGGCGTCTTGCTCGCAGGACACCCAGTCCACAGGAGGATTGGGACAACAGAGCGTCGAGCAAGCGCCCAGTCGTCTTGCTGGAAGGAGATCAGTATATGGGAAGATGGCCTGCGCACATACCTTTCCCACGGAGACCTCCTAGCCAGACCAGGGAGCGCCAAAGGCTACGATATGAGATGACGACCACAGCAGCAAGGTGGATACACAATATCAGAGGAGAACGTTTCAACATCTTAGAACATTGGCGTGTATGGTGTGTCCCTTGCTTCATTGAATCTCTTTCCAGGCCAACGAGTAGGGATTTCCACATGTACTTGGAAAGGCTGTACGGACGTACACTGGCTGATCTCGCAGAGATCATGTGCACGGAGGTCTGGCATCGGGCAGCGCCGCACCGATCCCTCTTCTTTGAGGCGCTCAACAGCATCAGGGACGTGGAGCAGCGCCGCCGCTTTCTCAGATGGCATTTCGATGAGCTGCGTGAGATCCGACGCCAGTTTCGGAGGTTGCTTGGCAACAGAGTACCTCCTGCTCGGCTCTTACCTGATGATGGCTACGATGAAGCTCAAGACAGGATCGCGCTGGCATGGGGATTGGTGCGGCACCGTATTTGTCAGGACACCCAAGACATGTCGGCGCAGGAGCAGCTTGCGCATGATGAGTGTCAAGAGAAGAGGGAAGGCATCACGTTCCACATCTACATGCGCAACATGTCTACTTGGGGACCATCGGCGAAGTTGCTCCCCAAGAGGCCTTGCGATGCGGTCATCATCCAGGAGACGCACATGGACAAGACTGAGTCGAACGACGTACTGGTTGAGTCCGACAAGGCTGGCTACAAAAGCATGGTGTGCCCAGCGGGTGCGGAGTCCAGTCGGTTTTCTGCAAAAGCTGGGGGTGTTGCCATGGGGGTATCGAAGAAGTGGGCCTCTTGGTCACTAAGACACCTTGCGTCCAATAAGGAGGATCTGCCAGGGAAAAGAGAGGGCAATAATAAGAGCACAGCAGAGCAGAACCAGATCACGGGCGTCAGGTTCAAGGACATGGTCGGCATGCAGGTCCTCTTGAAGGGCGCCCACATCACCATCGTGGGCGGCTATCTCTACAATGGGCTGGGAGTCACTGGGGCTAATGTGGAGAAGTTGCGGCACTTAGCATCGCTGGTGGCATCTCTTTCCACGCCCTGGGCTATCTTGTGTGACTGGAATTTCCCTCCTGAGACGCTTCGCAAGGCAGGATGGCTCAACCTGGTACAGGGCAATATCTTGGTACCAGACAACGTGGAGTACACGTGCGCAGGCGGGCAGGGGACGTTGATCGATTACGTGGTAGCGTCAGGCCGCGCTCTGGAGCATCTCGATCGAGCGCATGCTGATACCGAGATGGTAGGCGAAGGTGGCAAGGCGCATTGCGGCATTGTGCTGGACTTACTCTTAGAAGCCAAGGAGGCGGAAGGTCGCGCGCTCCGGCTTCCAAAGGCTTTTGGGCCACCTATCCAGCCGAAGAAGAAGGCGGACCCGTGCAGCAAGCGCTCGAGGAAGCTGGCGGTGGCAGCTACTCCGACGACGAAGAGCCCAAAAGTACCAGCTTTGGGCACGCGTAGGAGGATGGGGATCAAGGGGCCACCACCTTTTCAATATCTTGGCCCCATGGACTTGGGCGAAGCTACAGAGTCAGAAGATATGGGCGAGGAGGGCGAGGGCGACTTGCCGAGGGGGGCAGAACCTGGAGGCGATCTCGTTCCACCTGTTCCTGAGACATTAGGAGAAGTGGTCAAGTGACAATCGTGAAGACCTGGCGATCTCTTGTTGTCAAAACGGACGGTAGATGGACGAAACCTCCACGCTGCGTTCAATCTTCTTACGCTTGGCAGCTTGCCTCGGACAGTTGCAAGCCTCTTGGACGTACCTTTGGCCAATGGGTCAGTAAAGTGGAGGATTATTTCAGCTCGTCGTTGGACGGGGAAGGATTGGGCGAGGATGGGCGCGCGCATAGAGGCCGAGCGCTGGCACGGAAAGTCAACGTCAGGAAGGTGGTGCCATCGCCGCCCTTCGCTCGCACGAGGGGCGCTGGAGTGGACCGGTGGGCGCAGATCGCCTTCTTGCTGGAAGAGTTGGATAGGGCATGTGCGAAGAGGGAGTCTCCGAGGTTTGGGAAGCTCATTACCCGTCTTCGTGAAGCTACTGGTTGCGTGCCAAACTCGACGCTGGCGACTCTCCCACGGAAAGAAAAGCTTTCTTGGTGCAGGAAGCTGCGCATTCTTAACTCGGCGACCTCGGACACCATCCGCAGGTGCAAAGAGGAGTGTGCGAAGCTGGCCAGCAGCATGCACAGGATGGAGTGCTACTCTCAGTACTTGGCATTCTCTCAATGGGCAGAGGAGCGGTGCATTTCGGCGCCTGGGAAGTTGTTCCGTCTTACTAAGGATGTTCCATCAGCTGAGGACGAGTTCGAAAGGGACCAGAACATTTCCTTTGACCCTCTGACGGCAATGGACATTCGGGCGTCGGTATGGCGGGGGAAGTGGAGTGACGAGTCCTTGGAAATCGAGCGGATTGGACAGCTACTCTCTACAGCCAGGGACAACGCCAAGGCAAACCCTTCCCCGTCTTCGACATGGACACGTTAGAAGAAGGCATCAGGAAGATGAAAGGGTCATCGGCGAAAGGCGTCGAACAACTTGGGAAACAAGGACCTTGTTTGGCTACCTGAGTCGGGCAAGTAAGAGTTGGTATACTTATTCCAGCAGATCGAGCAGGAGGTTGCTTGGCCCTGGCAATTGACTGTTGTTTTGGTGACTCTCGCGAGGAAGCCGTCGGGGGACGACAGAGCCATTGGAGTCTTATCTAGCCTGGCGAGGTTGTGGTCCAGTTGTCGAGGTGAGTACCGAGCCACCTGGACTAAGACTAGGGCTGGACATTGGGATGCAGCAGTGGCTGGGTCATCTGCTCTGCGCGAAGCTTTACTACGCAGCTACTTGGACGAGACGGTGGCTCTCTCCACGATTCAGGGCTGGGTTCAGGCAAGTATGATGTGGGACATTGAGGGGTTCTACGATGCGCTCAAGTGGAGGCTACTTCTCGAAGCAAGACTCGAGCACGGGTTTCCTCCCAGTATCCTCGCACTGGAGATGATTCTGCATATGGGTGTACGCTCCCTTCGGGGCAACGGTTACTACTCGGGCGCTATCACCCCAGAGAAGAGTATGATTGCAGGACTGGGTGGAGCAGTTGATTTCTCGAGATGTGCACTGTGCAACATTTTGGACAGAGTGGCACAGGGCGCCCCAGCAGTTGCGACTAGGTCTTGGGTGGATGACGTTTCTCAGCGAGTGGAAGGACGGTGCAAGCGTGTTTTGGGGCTAGCCTTGCAAGCTGGCCTTACTTTTGCGAAGGGTTGCGCGGGAGCTGGATTGGTTATCTCACCCAAGTCCACTATCGTCACCAACCAAGCGGACCTAGGCAAAGCACCGCACAAGGGTTTCGAGAAGGAGGGCTTCGCGGTCAACATTGCAAGTGTGGCGACGGGCCTCGGCATCGACAGAGGCGCTGTGGGCTTCCTGCGACCTAAGCATGCGCAGCGACGACGTGGCGCAGCCGCTCGCTTTAATCGTGTCAAACGTTTTGCACAAGGGGCTGCACGCAAGAAGATAGGTGGGACATTGGCGATGATGGGGGTTTTACCTATGGCGGTTTACCCGGGCAAAGTTTTTGGAGCAGCGCCAACCGTCAGCAATGGTTGGAGGAAGTCACTGGGGCAGACGTTGGCGAAGAAGTGGCCAGGTCGTTGCCTCACCACGCTGCTGCAGCTTCGTGTTGACAGGAAGGGCCCGCAGTACCACATCGTACACAGGTTGATTGAATCCTGGATGGCAATTATTTCCCACCTGGGCTGGACCTGGAGCTTGCTCGTCGCACCTGGAGGACAGCGCGCAGGAGGATTGAGTTGCGAGCCCAGAAGGACAGATGGCGGAGTATCACTGGAGTTGCATCGGCTACTATTGCGACTCTATTGGACATTGGATGGGGCCCAGTCGGACCATGGGCGTGGATTTCAGATGCTGGTGAAAGATTCATGGCACCCGGCAGCATCATCGGGCAAGGCCAGCAGGACATGAGCGAACTTAAGGAAGCAATCTCCGACTCCATCGACAGGATGCTATGGGACAGGGCCTGCAGACACTGGAATGGCAAAGGTGTGGAAGAGGGTGCAGATCTTCGAGGCGCTCGGCGGTGCCTCAGCTCCCTCCGCGAGAAAGGCGAGCACGAGATGGCGGGCGCGATGGAAGCAGTGATGACGGGCGCGTCTTGGACTCGGCATCGGATTTCAACTCTGAGTAGCTGCGCGTTGGACACCGCCGCGCGCCAGAGATGCGATTGCGGACAAGATGAGACGGACCTGCATCGAAATTGGCAGTGCCCTTGCAATGTGCACTTCTCGAGTATATCGCAGAATTTGACTCGCAGAGCCCAAGAGGACGTCGAGAACCTGCCGTGCCTTTGGTTAAGAGGTATCTTGCCCGCTACCTGGACTAGTGTGGAGGGCCCGACCGATTCGCCTTTCGATGAATCCATGGGTCGTGCGAATGATTTACGAGCGTGTGAGCATCTGTTGGTCGGTGGAGACGCTTCGGGAGGAGAACATTTAGCAGGCCCGAGATTGCGCAGGATCGGGTGGTCATACCAGGTGGCCCAGGTCTCGACCGACCCTGATCTCGATGTGAAATTACTCTACTCGAGGGGAGGTGGGCTCCCCAAGAAGCAGACCACCAATAGGGGTGAGACTACGGCGCTTCTTCGAGCATTGGAGGACTTGCATGAGTTGGGCATGCCCATGACCTTCGTGACGGACTCGGGGCATGTACTCAAGGGGATCGCAATGATCTCCTCAGGACGGCTGCCCACCACCAATCTGGACCTCTGGCTGCAGGTGAAGCAGGCTTTGGCACGGTATCCACATAATGTACAAGTGGTCAAGATCGAAAGCCACATGACCGTGGAGCAAGCCAAGCTGACCAACACCAGCGTCGAGCACTACCTGGTCAATGCTCTCGCGGATGAAGCCGCGGCGTACTGGGCTCATAGGTGTGCAGTATCGAGTGATGTCGTTGTTGCAGTTGAACATGCGGAAGCGATTGGTCGAGCAGTGAGGAAGCACTTGGCGAAGGCTTTCCTTGCAGCGGCAGAGGCGGAGCCAAGACGTCTTCGACCAACGCGCTCGATGGCCAAGAAGTTCTGTCGGAAGGTGGCGATGTCGGAGCACCAGGTATACACTGGCATGGGCTCGTCTTTCCACTGCTCGGCTTGTGGTTGCAGCGCCAGTGGGAGGAAGCTCGAGACATTCTTGGAGACGCCTTGCCTGGGCGGAGTGGTCAAGGGTAGCATCCAGAGGATCGGCGACATGGGCGTCATGGTGCAGGGTGTACCCATTCACGAGTCGCACCTGCTTGGGTACTTCAGCGACATGAAGATCCACGCGTGCCTACGGTGCGGCTGTGTCGGCAAACATTTCTTACGTGGGCTGGCGGCTGAGTGCAGTGGGCATATCGGCCATTATGGCCACCAGAATTTGGGAAAATTGGCACGTGGTATTTTACCTAAAGGGAGAATCGCTACGACGCGAAGGGCACCAGCATGAACGGTCACTTCTTACTACCTGCTCAGCTGGGAGCCTGGGAGCTACGATTTCGCATCGTGTCAGCCTCCGACTACGAAACCATTTTGGCTTGCCTAGACGACGGGTGCTACTGGGGGTGCTCCGTTTGAGACCTCAGCCTTCGTCAATGTCGAGGAGTTTTCCAGGGGCCGCTTTGGTGTGTCTCCTGGCAGCTGCTCTGGCAGCCCTGGTGGAGGGCTTCGTGGTGCTACTACTGGGGGTGGCTCATTTGAGACCCCAGTCAGGGACGCGTTCGAGGCGGAGTATTCCTGGGGGTGGCTCCCGTTGGAGACCTCAGGGCTGCAGCGGCCGACTGAGGCCGCCCTCCCTCTCCTTTTTCCTTCGCCTCCCCTCAGTCGCGCGCCAGGCCTCGGTGTGGAGCGTGGCGACGGGCGGCCCGAGGAGTACTAATAAATTCCTCTTCCTCCTCCTCCTCCTCCTCCTCCTCCTCCTCCTCCTCCTCCCCTTCTTCATCTTCTTCTTCCTCCTCCTCCACTCCTCCGCTCCTCGAAACCGCCTCCCGGACCAGTTCGGGAGAGCGTGCTGCGACGCGGGTATCGAGACGAATCCGGCCGTGGGGACGACCCCTCCACCCAGGAGGCCTCCCATTTCCTCCTCGTCCTTGTCCTTCCTCCCCCTCCTCCCCCCCCCTCCCCCTCCTTCTTCCCCTCTCCTCCTCCCTCCTCTCCTCCTCCCTCCTCTCCTCCTCCCTCCTCTCCTCCTCCCTCTCCTCCTCTCCCCAGACTTCGGACGCCTCTGGGGCCCCCGAGACGGGCCCTGAGCGCAGCCCGCCGCCAGGGCGTGTACGCGGCGGGCAGCATGACGGGGCCCTCGTACGCGGCCGGCAGCATGACGATGCCTTCGGTCGGCAGCCCGATGGCGGCAGCCTCCTCGATGCTCGGCGGCCAGGCCTCGTTCGGCGGCCAGGCGACGGCGGGGAACGTGTACGCGGCGCCCCCGGCGGGGGGCCCAGACCGCCGCGGCGGGGTCCGCGCGGCGCGGATGATGATGGTGGTGATGGTGGTGGTGGTGATTCAGATCAGAATTACTAGTTTCATTGTGCTACAATGCGATGATGACGCCGCTGCTGATGATGATGCCGGTGGTGATGATGATGGTGATGGTGCTGTTGCTGCTGATGATGGTGGTTATGATGACGATGATCTCACTGATCAGAGTTGTTATGCTGGTTATGATGATGATGGTGATGATTAGGATGCTGGTAATGATGGTACTGATGCAAATGATTACGGCGATGATGATGCTGGTGGTGATGATGTTCTTGATGATACTGGTGGCAGTGCTGGCGATGATGATGATGATGATGATGATGATGCTTCTTACGTGTGGTGATGGTGATACTGCTGCTGCCATCGATGATGTGGGCGGTGATGTTGCGGATGATGATGTGGGTTAGGATGATGATGGTGATCACGACGATGATACGCGTGTTGATGCTGAAAACGATTGCGACGGAGATGCTGGTGACGACGATGATCTTGATTCAGATGATACTGACGACCATGCTGATAATGAGGATGGGGATGATGGCGCTGGAGGTGGTGGTGATGATGATGACGAGTGGGATGATACTGTTTGCGATGATGGGGATGGGGACGTGCGACCCAAAGGCGGAGGTGGTAACGATGATGATGACGATGATGATGAGGGTGATGCTGATGATGATGATGAGGAGGAGGAGGAGGAGGATGGTGACGATGATCATGATGATGATGATGCTGATGATGATGAGGATGATGCTGATGGTGATGCTGATGATGACGACGACAATACGGATGATGATTTAGATGCTGCTGCTGGTGCTGATTATGATGACGATGATGTGTGGTGCTGGTGATTATGTCGATGCTGACGACGATGACGATGCACGTGTTGCTGATGATAATGCAGCGGATGAAGCGGACGAAGACATGGATGATGATGATGATGGTGACGAGATTGATCGCGATGTTGCTGGTGGTGTTGTTGATGATGATGACGACGATGGTGATGTTGGCGATAGTGATGGTTACGATGCTGATCATGATAATGCTGCTGATGATGATGATGATGATGCTGGCGAGGATGATGATCCCGATGATGCTGATGATAATGACGATGTTGTTGCTGGTGATGATGATTCTGATGACGATGATGATGCTGCTGATGATGATGATATGGGTGATGATTATGATGGTGATTCTCATGATAATGCTGATGGCTGATGATGCTGATGATGATGATACTGATGATGATGTTGCTGCTGATTATGATGATGATGATGATGATGATGATGATGATGATGATGATGATGATGATGGTGGTAAAGAAGAAGACCCAGCGTTTCTGAAACAGCCGATCGTTCAAGCTGGAGCGCCCCCCGCGGTGTCAGGAACCGGCGCCAGGGTCGACTCGACGCGAACCTGTCCGACCAGTCACTGCCTCTGCTCTCCCCCTCCAGTCCCTCCTCCCCCTCCGCCCCTCCAGCCTCCGGCCGCCCCCGCTCCCCGTTGACCGTGCGCGATCGAATCGCTGCTGCGGCTCATGTGCGTCCTGTCGGAAACGAAGCATCGCCACCGTCCAGAAGTTGCCTTCTCGACCACGGTGCCCGCGCTAGAGCCTTTGAGGAGGTCTCCTCGCGAACGCACGTCATCCTGACCTCCGGCGCGCGAGTACGTGAGGCTCCCCAACCCTGCCTCCTCACACCGCGTTCGGGGTGCTCGCCAGAGTCCAGGGAGCTGCCTGACGACTCCCCAGCCAGCGATTTGGCATGCGAGTTCCCCTCCCCCGCCCCCTTTCTCCCCCTCCTCCCTCCTCCAGCTGTCTGACGACTCTGGAGCCAGCGCTTTGGCATGCGAGCTCTCCTCCCCCGCCTCCTTTCTCCCCTTCCCCTCCTCCTCCCCTTCCCCTCCTCCTTCTCCTTCTCCTTCCTCTTTCCTCATCTTTCCTCCCTCTTCTCCTTCCTCTTCCTCTTCCTCCTCCTCCTCCTCCTCCTCCTCCTCCTCCTCCTCCTCCTCCTCCTCCCCTTCTTCATCTTCTTCTTCCTCCTCCTCCACTCCTCCGCTCCTCGAAACCGCCTCCCGGACCAGTTCGGGAGAGCGTGCTGCGACGCGGGTATCGAGACGAATCCGGCCGTGGGGACGACCCCTCCACCCAGGAGGCCTCCCATTTCCTCCTCGTCCTTGTCCTTCCTCCCCCTCCTCCCCCCCCCTCCCCCTCCTTCTTCCCCTCTCCTCCTCCCTCCTCTCCTCCTCCCTCCTCTCCTCCTCCCTCCTCTCCTCCTCCCTCTCCTCCTCTCCCCAGACTTCGGACGCCTCTGGGGCCCCCGAGACGGGCCCTGAGCGCAGCCCGCCGCCAGGGCGTGTACGCGGCGGGCAGCATGACGGGGCCCTCGTACGCGGCCGGCAGCATGACGATGCCTTCGGTCGGCAGCCCGATGGCGGCAGCCTCCTCGATGCTCGGCGGCCAGGCCTCGTTCGGCGGCCAGGCGACGGCGGGGAACGTGTACGCGGCGCCCCCGGCGGGGGGCCCAGACCGCCGCGGCGGGGTCCGCGCGGCGCGGATGATGATGGTGGTGATGGTGGTGGTGGTGATTCAGATCAGAATTACTAGTATCATTGTGCTGCAATGCGATGATGACGCCGCTGCTGATGATGATGCCGGTGGTGATGATGATGGTGATGGTGCTGTTGCTGCTGATGATGGTGGTTATGATGACGATGATCTCACTGATCAGAGTTGTTATGCTGGTTATGATGATGATGGCGATGATTAGGATGCTGGTAATGATGGTACTGATGCAACTGATTACCGCGATGATGATGCTGGTGGTGATGATGGTCTTGATGATACTGGTAGCAGTGCTGGCGATGATGATGATGATGCTTCTTACGTGTGGTGATGGTGATACTGCTGCTGCCATCGATGATGTGGGCGGTGATGTTGCGGATGATGATGTGGGCTAGGATGATGATGGTGATCACGACGATGATACGCGTGTTGATGCTGAAAACGATTGCGACGGAGATGCTGGTGACGACGATGATCTTGATTCAGATGATACTGACGACCATGCTGATAATGAGGATGGGGATGATGGCGCTGGAGGTGGTGGTGATGATGATGACGAGTGGGATGATACTGTTTGCGATGATGGGGATGGGGACGTGCGACCCAAAGGCGGAGGTGGTAACGATGCTATATCAATCCCTCCCTTCAAGTTCCCCTTTTCATAGGTTCCGGAAAACATCATCCCCGGGACTTCAACGCCGCGCATCAGCGTGACTGTTGCCCCCCCGACAATTCCAAACCATGCCAGAACACAGGTCCCGGGACTTCAACACCGCGAGTCAACGAATCTGTTGCGTCCTGGCAATCCTAATCAGTGCTAGAACATTGCTCCTTGGTTTAACGAATGTGCGCGGCGCTGCGGCGAGAGCCACATTTTGAAAACGACCCGCCTTCCACCCTTGACGCAGGTGCAATTTTCAAGCTTCAGGTTCATAAGTTGTGAGAATTCTCAGGCGAACCACCCGGCTCGCCTACAGACGTCTGGGGGTGCGGCAGGGAGGAGTTATTGAATCGCTTCGCTCATTCCGCCGGCCCGTGATATGGCATCGCTGGTTTTTGTCTGTGTGTTCGTTGCCCATGTTGCGCTCTTGGGGGCGGGTGTCGTTCGGACGCGTTGCGTGGGGAGTTTTGATGGTGAAGCAGTTCCCTGGGGGTCGTCTCTCGATGGGGCGAAATAGAGTCGTCGTCAAGATGCTTCTTTGGGGGGCCTCTTGGGGTCTGTTGAGAGGCCGTTCGGGGGCGCCTGGGAGACATGTTTGAAGCCTTCTGGGGCTTCTTTTGGGCCTCCTGGGAGTCTCCTGGGGCCTCTTGGCGACATCTTGGGGCCTCTTGGAGGCCTCTTGGGGCCTCTTTGGGACCTCCTGGGCGCCTTCTGGGACGGAGGGCTCCATTTTTGAGTTCTCGGTATCCCTCCTGAGTCCCTCTTGGGCCCGTCTTGGGGCCTCTTGGTCCGTCTTGGGCGGCACTTGGGCCGTCTTGAGGGCTCTCTTGGGTCGTTTCGGCGCCGTCTTGGGAGCTTCGTGGGCCGTCTTGGAGCGGTCTTGGGGGCCTCTTGGGCCGTCTTGGAGCGTCCGGAAGCCGAAAAAGCCAGAACACAAAAAACATCGAAACAAACAAATGAAAATCAACGATTTTGGCCTCTTGGGGCTCTCTTCGGAGGCCTCTTGGAAGGCTCTTGGGGCGTCTTGGAGGCCTCTTGGGCTGTCTTGGGGGCCTTTTGGGCCGTCTTGGGGTCATCTTCGGCGTCTTCGAGCGCTCTTTGGGCGTCTCGGGGGCCTCTTGGGCAGTCTTGGGGGCCTCTTGGGGCACTCTGAGCGCGCTCTGGGGAGCCTGAGAGGCCGCACCCAGAAGGAAAACCATCTCTGAGTAGACTTGGTCGGGCGGCGGTCGGGCGGCGACCGGGCGTTGGTCGGGGTACTTTTCGCCGGGGGACCCCCAGGGGCCGCCCCGCGCGCGCGAACTAGAAATACTGTTAATACTGTTAACCAGTTACCGGAGATCTTAGCACGCCCTGGCCCGTTGGGCCGGCGAATTTAGCTGGGAAGGAGATGGATGAGGAGGAAGAGGAGGAGGACGAGGAGGAGAAGGAGGAGGAGGAGGAGTAGGAGGAGGAGTAGGAGGAGAACAAAGATAATGAAGAGGAGAAGAAGGAGAAGGAAGAGGGTGCCTGCGTGGATGTCTTGTTCTTAGAACCTCTTTGGGGGCTCTTGGGATAATCTTGGGATCTTTTTGTGGCCTGCTAGAAGTACTCTTCGAGCTCTCCCGGGGCCCTCTTGAGGCCCTCTGCGGGCCCTCTTGGGGTTGTTTTGGGGGGTATTGGGGCCTTCGTGGGGCGATCTTGAATTGCTCGAGAGGGGTGGTTGTGGGGGGGAATCTGGGTACGCCTCTCGGATGCCGAACAATTGCCTCTTGGGGCCCTCTGGGAGCACTCTTGATGGCCTCTAGGGGGGACCTCTTGGGCCGTCTGAGAGTAATCTTGGGCTCCTCATCTCTCAGTAGCCATCGTGGGGCCATCTTGAGGCATCAGAGGCCAATCGGATTTGAAACTGTGAGAACGCTCAACTCATCGAAACCCATACTTGCTCTTGGTCGATTTGGGGATCTTGCGGAGTTCCCTGGGGGGCTTTGCGGGGGACACTTGGAGCCGTCTGTGGCCATCTTGGACTTCAAAAGCCCTCGCGAACCCTCTCGTCCAGGCCCATGGGACCCTTCCCGAATATGGGGAAGGCATGGTTTTGGAAGGGGGAAGGTGGAACTCCCTGGAGTATTGTACTCTGGACGTGTAAAGATTTGGCTACGTGGTGCAAGCAACGTAGGAAGCTATATGTGGTGCAAGCTATGCGGTGCAACATGCAGTGATACATTATGTTTGGCCACATCCTCGCGTGATGAAGCGATGTCCCGAGTGATGCTGCTGCTGCTGCTGCTGATGATGATGATGATGATGATGATGATACTGATGCTGATGCTGATACTGATGCTGCTGATGATGATGGTGGTGGTGGTGATGATGCTGATGCCGATGATGAGGCTGCTGCTGATGATGATGCTGATGATGATGACGCTGATGACGAGGGCGACGACAACGACGATTATGACGACGCTGGCGTCGATGACGAGGACGGCGATGATGATGCCGATGACGATGATAATGTTGATGATGATGATGATTATGCTGATGACGAGGATGATGCTGATGATGGTGATGGTGATGATCGGTGATATGTCATCATGATGACGATGCTAAACATGATAGTGATGATGGTGATGATGCCGATGACGATGCTTACGATGCTGATGACAATTATGCTGCTGCTGGTGATGATTGTAATGATGATGACGACGAGGGTGACGATGACGGCGGTGAAGATGATGAGCGCGATGGCTATGGTGATGAAGATGATGGTGATACTGACGACGCTAGCGATGGTCATAGTGCTGGTGCTGATGAGGACGGTGAGGAAGTGCGACCGCAGAAGTTCATACCTTATGGTGGAACCTTCATTGAAGCACCTGTGAGGTTTCGTATGTGTTTGAAGACCTCTGTTCTGACACGCGTAGACAGCTGAAGTTGCTGGACGGATTTTGCCTTGCGCGCGCTCGGCGACGCGCGCGCGTGGCTCGCAACGTATTGCTTAACATCGTTGGCGGGTGCGCGATGGTTGTTGCATAGTTTCGGTAAGTGCACGCGTGCGGCCGCATTGCTACTCTGGGCAAAATTGACCAACAATTTTTGTTTTCAGTGTGATTTCAGCTGGTGCGCAAGCAGTAAGTGTAAGCCAATGGTGTTTGAAGTGGTTTGTCATGTTCACTTATGTTGCAGGCATGGTATTGTTTGACTGGGTTTCTTTCAAAGCGCACTTGGTAGATCAGCGCCTGTGCATTGCATTGTTGTTTTAGTTGGCAAGGATGAAGGGGGGGGACCGATAGCCAGTCGGCTGGCATGGTCGTATTTGGTATTCAAAGTGAACGACCCTGCATAGCGTTATACATGTGAATTCTTGACGCTTCGCGTATCCCCACCAGTTTTTCACTTTGGTCTGACGACCGTGCTCAGTGGTGCTTCAACCCACTGGTTGCGTGCAGCCGTCCATGAGCTCTAGTTGCTCCGTGAGTGAGGGTTCCTGGTTTAAGCCTCGCTTTCACCGGGTGCCGGGCTCGTCGGTATGCGGTTCAATTTTCCCCGCAGGTTCTCTCCGGCGTCGGCTTTTGGCCCGCTGGCAATTATCTGCTCGCCGTCCTGCTTTTGCTGGGCCTTTTGGGGTTCTCCCCTCGCACGTGCATTCCGGCGTTGGCTTTTGGCCCGCTGGTAACTATCTCGCTTGGCCCCCCAAGCTTGCTCTCTCTGGCGCATGTGCATTTCGGCGTCGGCATTTGGCCCGCTGGCAATTCTCTTGCGTGCTGCCCCATGCTCGATACGACCCGCTCTCTGGAATCGTCCTTGGAGCCGCAGGTCAAAAAAGTATCCCCACCAGCCCATCCAAAAACGCTGCCCAGGCGAATTGCGGTGATCAGGGAAGTGAGGGAGCATACAGAGTAGCAAAGGGCTGGGGGACCCGTCTTACCCAAGAGGGCGAGGATGGAGGAGGAGTCGGAGGAGGATGAGGATGAGGATGAGGAGGAGGAGGAGGAGGAGGAGGAGGAGGAGGAGGAGGAGGAGGAGAGGAGGAGGAGGAGGGGGAGGAGGGGCAGCAGGTGGGAAAAGTGGGAGGAGGGAGAAGGGGAGGAGGGGGAATAGGCGGATGATGAGGAGGAGGGGGAGCAGGAGGAGGATGAGGAGGGGAGGAAGAGAAGAGGAAAGGAGGAGGAGGAGGAGAGGGAGGATGAGGCTGATAAAGTGGAGAAGGAGGAGGAGTAGGCCGACAAGGAGGAGGAGGAGGAGGAGGAGGAGGAGGAGGAGGAGGAGGAGGAGGAGGAGGAGGAGGAGGACGAGGAAAAATATGAAAAGGAACGATAGCAATGACGTGCACAAGAGCCTCCTAGGATGTCCCTTGGAAGTTGTTTTGGGGTCCTCTTGGAGCGCCTGGGGGATTCTTGGATGCCTCGGGGATCCTCTTGAGGCCTCTTGGGGGTCTAGGGAGCCTCTTCAGGGCCCCTTGGGGACCTCTTGGGGCCTCCTGGGCGCCTCTTGGGGCCCTCTTGGGGCGCTCTTGGGAGCCTTGGGAGCGCTCTTGGGGCCATTTTGGAGGTGATCGATCGATCAAAGGAAGGGGGTCCCCCAATTAGCGTCCCCCCTCGGAAGCCTCTAAAATCGACCAAAACCCTTGTAAAACCGATGATTTTGGCTTCCTCGCTGAGGCCGTTTTGGACGCTCCAACTACCAGCGGACCCCCCCGTCCAGGTCCAGGGGAGGGGGTTAGGGGGAGGGGTGAACCCCTCCCCGAAGGGGAAGAAGGGAAGATGGAAGAGGAAACTCCCTAAACCACCTACGCCCAGAGGGCTGGTGGGATTGGCACACGCGGAGATGAGAGAATAACCCCAGTTTGGGTGGGTGGTTGTGAGCGGGGGTACAGTCTCCTTATGCATGTATATATATATATATATATATATATATATATATATATATACATATACACACAGGTATGGCGCAAACTGAAGGTGGTGCAGTGCACAATACGCCCACGAGGCGCCCACGGGCGCTCCCACGAGGCGCTCACGGACGGCGACCAGGCGAAACCATACCCAGTTAGCGCACGGGGCGCCGACGAGGCGCCCACGGACGGTGACTGTGCGAACCCCGACATACCCTCCAATCTACTTGGGAAGCGAAGTAGGAACCCACCGGTGCAAGCACTGCTTGGGAACAAGTTTAAACATGTTTCTAGCTTCGGGGGAAGACATGCGGGGCGCCCCACAAGTCTTCGAACGAACCCTTGGAGATCTAGCGCTGGCGCTCTGCGTCCCGTAAAGAGTTGTTTGCATTATCTCTTAGAGAGAACTCGAAAATCAACACTCCACTTAGTGCCGACAGCACGGTCGCGGAATGTCTCAAGAGGAGGTACGTGTAAGAGGAGGAGGAGGAGGAGGAGGAGGAGGAGGAGGAGGAGGAGGAGGAGGAGGAGGAGGAGGATGAGGACTATATAGTAGTATGAGGAGGATGAGGAGGAGGAGGAGGAGGAGGAGGAGGAGGAGGAGGAGGAGGAGGAGGAGGGATGAGAAGGAGGAGGAGGAGCAGGAGGAGGAGGAGCTGGAGGAGGAGGGGGATGAGGATGATGAGGGGGGGAAGGACGAGGAGGAGGAGGAGGAGGAGAAACGGGGAGCGGTGAGGGGGATGGATGGATGGATGGATGATGAAGGGGGGGAAGGACGAGGAGGAGGAAGAGGAGGAGAAGCGGGGAGCAGTGAGGGGGAGGGATGGATGGATGATGAAGGAGGCGCCCTTGCGCTGGCAGGAGGGATGATGTATGCGGCGCCATGCCGCTGGAGCAGCGAAGCGTTCCTGTACACGTCACGACTGCGTGGCGATTCCATCGCGCTGAAGTCGAGTTGTATCTTCGTGCGCTCTGGCCGCTGGTGCTGCGTCAGTGAGCACCGTCATCGTCAGTGAGCAGCGTCATCGTGCGTGCTGTGATCGAACATTTGTTTCGACTGATGGAGGTCCACCGTCTCTGCCATGTCAGGACACCAACAAACATGACCGTCACGCCTCAACAGCAGGCCAGCAGGTGGTTTCCAAGAGTCATCATTTAGCTCAGCAAGAGGCGTTTGTGGTCTGCGAGTGTGATCCGCCGCCGTTTACCTCGCTCAAGTCTTTCAGGGAATGCAAGCGTTTCTCGTTGAGGCGGTGCCCGACTTCGTTCGCTCCCTTCAGACAGCAGTGATAGTCCGTGCTGCGGCCGATCCCTGTCCCGCGTGCATCTGCAAACCGACGCTGAACTGCCCACCCCTCGCCTGCTCCTGCCCTGCTGGGGAGGGGCTCCTGAGTGCGGCGCCTGTCTCGTCCGCCTCTTCGTGGTGCTGGGGTCTCGGCTTCGTGCACGGCTTCGGGGCGGGGCTCCTGGTCTCCGCTGTCTTCGTCCTCCGCGAGGTTCGTCGCAGGAGGAGGCCGTCAGCGCCTTCAGCACTCACGAGTGTGCAGGAGGAGGGCTCTTTCCACGGGGAGACCGACTTCGAGAAGGCGGCGGCGGAGCAGGCCCGTCAGGTTCGGCGGAGGGCTTCAGCATCTCGCTGATGCGATGCCGATGGCGGCTGGCAGCTTCTACCTTGTTCGGTTTAATGTGACTGGTCGAGAGATCTGGCACGAACGGCTCGTCATCCAGGGGGCGTTCATCATGTCTCCTGATGGCGACGTCTACCACGAGGACCAGGTGCTCTCCAGGGACGTCACGGGCATCAAGCCGCTGAGCGGGCAGGGCGCCGCGGTCGACGGGATCGAGGCGGCGAGTGTGTACCGCTTCAAGCGGCTCCCCACGGCGGTGCAGGTGTGGGACGCGCTGCGCGAGGCGGCGGCAGGCGGTGCTGCGGCGCTCCCGCACGAGGACTTCGCGCTGGAGCTCGGGATGGCGCCTGGGCCGCCCTTCCTGCGCGACCCGCTCGCGGCCCCCGTGCCTGCCGCGGCGGGTCCGCTGGTGGCCGCGGCGCCGCCTGCGCTGGGGGCTGCCTCCGCGCCTCTCGCGCCTCCCGGCCCCTTGGGGGATGCGCTGGCCACGGCGCTCAGGCCTGGCGCTCCTCCTGGTGCTCACGCTGGAGGCACGGCCACGCCTCCTGCGGGAGAGCCCCCGAGCAACGGCTTCCGCGTCCTCGCGGTGGTGATGGACTCGCGGGGTCGCCGCGACCGCTCCTTCGGCGACGCGCTCAAGGAGCAGACTGAGTGCGAGCGTGACGACTGGCCCGTGCTTGGGCCTCAGACGTTGCTCTGGGTCCTCCAGCTCATGCTTCGGATGGCTGGAGGTGCTGTCGCGTGGCACACGCGGTGGCTCGCCGTCATGGGCCTGGCCGAAGGCGACGAGGCGGCGAAGCAGCACGAGACCATCTGCCGCATCCTGGAGACGTCGATGGTGTACGACCAGCTCGTCATCACCGAGCTGGCCAGCTTCGAGTATCTTGCTCGGCAGCTGCAGCTGATCGAGGAGAGGGTCTACGACGAGAAGACCTCGCAAGGCAGCCGCCACGCTCAAGGGGCAGGGCAAGAAGGACTCCACACCCCAGGACGCTCTGTCCACGGAGGTCGGCCACTTCTTGGGGGCCGGAGAGACGAAGGGTAACTTGTGCATCTGCCCCGCGTTGATGCAGTTTATCGCAGAGCAGATGAGGAACGAGGCGGCGGTATCGAAGGAACGACGCAAGGCGCGTGAGGAACGCGCCTTACGGGCGCCATGGCGCTCCCTGAGGGTGCGAGCTGGGGGGGGCCAGCCCCGGGGCTGCCCAGCTCGCCCAGCCCCAGGCCCCTCGGGCCACCCCCTGGCTTGGTTGGGCCTGCCACAGGCCCCCGGCCTTCGCCAGCGGGATGCTCTGCCGCTGCCGCCTCTCGACGTGGGCGACCGACCGTCTTCACGCCGTTAACGGTCGGCGCCCTCGCCAGCGCGCAGCTCGTGGCGCGGCTTGGCGCCGGTGGTGCAACGAGGGTATCGACGCACTTAACTGGCTCCATGATCGTTCTGCTGCGGGACATCTCGCGGGTGAGGATGTGGTCCGCTCCCAGGCGCAGCTCGCTGTCGTCGGAGAGCTGCAAGAGCATTACCGTCGTTTTGAGTTGCCTCCTGGGCACAGTGAGCAACGCCAGTTTTGTGAAGAATCCCTCGCAGAGGTGCTCTCTACGGCCCCAGGCTACCAGAACGCCTCGCGGGTCAGACCCTACGACAAGGCCCTCGTGGCCTGGCCAGCGCTCTCGGGGCCTCCCGTCGAGGTCAGCTCCGTCGCGCAGCAGGCCGATGCCGCCCAGTTGCAGGGTTGGAGGCAGAGTATGCTGAGATCCGCAGGCGAGGTCGAGGAGCTGCAGGTGTCGTTAGGCGTTCAGCAACCCTACGTCGACCCTCTGCTTCGCGATCCTCGGAAGTATGCTGAGTTTTTGAACGCGATGCTGCAGCGCCACATGATCGAGTGGACTGTTGCGTCACGTCCTTCTTCTCCCCACTCCGTCGGGATTTTCTCTGTCGAGAAGAACGGCGGCAAGCTGGGGTTAGTCTTCGACGCGAGGGTGGCGAATACTTATTTCAAGTCTCCTCCGAACACCGCGCTGCTTACCCCATCGGCCTGGGCCTCCCTCGAGTCGTCAGGCGACTTCTATGTGGCCCAGGGGGGCATCCAGTGCGCCTTCTACCACATGGCGGTGCCGCCCGACCTCGGGGACTTCTTCCGACTGCCCACTATCTCCAACCGCTTCGTGGGCCTGAAGACCGTCGGCTCCCTGGGCGTGGGTCGCCGCGCCTTCCTGCAGCCCGTCGTGCATGTGATGCCCATGGGCTGGAACTGGGCGCTCTACTTCTGCTGGTCGGCTCTGGTGCGCGGTATGATCGACGTGGGGATCCAGCCGAACCGCCATCTCGCCGATGGGGCCGCGCCCACCCCGCTCGCCAGTGAGAGCGACCTGGTGGCAGCAGGGTACGTCGACAACTTCTGCGTCGTGTCCCAGTCAGCCGCTTTGGCGACCGCCAAGGCTCGGGAGCCGGCGCAGACGCTGACCTCTAGAGGCTTGCCCGTGCACGCCTTCGCTGAGGCCCAGACGGAGGGCGTCTTTACGGGCATCCAGTTCTCGGGCAAGACAGGGATGCTGCGCGCGAGGCCCGACCGCCTCGCCCGCCTGCGGCAGGCCATCCTGGCCCTCTTGAGCCGCGGGTCTGCGTCGCGCGGGGCCCTGACCTCTATAGTGGGTCACGCCGCGTGGGCTATGATCGTGCGGAGAGAGTGCCTGTCGATATTCAATGGTGTTTATCGTTTCATTCAAGTCGCGGGTCCCACCCCCATGCAGCTATGGCCCTCAGTCCGACAGAAACTCTCAGCCGTGGCCGCTCTGTTGCCGTTGATGTGGGCGTCCTCTCGCGTGCCTTGGCTAGGCGCCCTCTACGCCTCAGATGCCTCGCCGTGCGGGAAGGGTGCGTGCACGAAAAAGCTGGGCCCTCTCGTCGTCTCGTCCACGGGCCGTGTTGCAGAGAAGTGGAGGTGCAGAGTCCGTTCGAAGGTGGGGGAGGTGATGGGGGTGCTCAAGATGCTGCTGTCGGTTGCTCGTTGCCGTCGGACGTGCTGCTCGGGGAGGGGGACGTCGACCCCGTCTCGGATTTCGTCGAGGTGCCGTCGGTGCTGTGCGATTCGGAGGAGTGGGTTATCATTCGTTCCAGTCGTCATCGCCGTATGGGTCTCAACGTTCTGGAGTATGATGGGGGGGGGGGGGGGGCGCTCTGCTTTGCTGTTCGTCATGCCGCTCGAAAAACGGGTAACCACAGGCATCGCGTTCTATTTCTCGTCGACAATTTGGCTCTGGCTCTGAGTTGCGGCAAGGGTCGCACATGTTCACAGCGCTTGCGACATCTCCTCCGACGCTTGGCCGCCGTCAGTCTCACCACGGGTATCCGCGCGATCGTTCGATTGATTCCGAGTGAGCGGAACGTTGCAGATGGCCCTTCGCGGACGGGCTTCTTCTTGGGGCCGCGGAAGGATTTCGAAGCTGAAGCAGGCGACCAGGTCCCCGAGTGCAGCCCAGGCGCTCGACGTCCAGCGGTCTCTTCGACACCCAGGGCTGCCGCAGTTGCTGAGGGGGGAGACCTCGTTCCTCGAGAATGCCGCGGTGACGCAGCGGACACAGGACTTCTACCACGCTCACGCCGCCCGCTTCCGCCAGTGGTGCACGTGGGCGGGGCAGTCGTTCGAGACTGCCGCCGAGCTGGGCGCGCTGCTGCTGGTCTTCCTCGGGAACCTCTGCGTGGGCGGGTTCGACGCCGCGACGGGGCGCATGACGATGGCAGCCCTTCGCCACCTGTTGCCGCGCTTGCTGGCGGGCCCCCGCGCTCTGCCGAGAGCCACGCGGGCTCTCAAGGGCTGGGGCCGCCTAGTGCCGCCGCAGATGCGGCTCCCGCTGCCGGGCTTGGCGATGCTCGCCGTGGTCGGCCTCCTGATCCAGGACAGGAGGTTCGCGGAGGCGGTCTTCGTGAGGCTGGCGTTCGACGCCTACCTCAGGTCCAGCGAGGCCTATCGCCTGGTGGCGGCCAGCCTGGTGGAGCCGCGCGCGGGGTCAGTCGACGGCTATCAGCACTGGGGCATGATCGTGAACGGCGCGACGGCGGGCGGCCCTGGCAAGACGGGTGTGACCGACGAGAGCGTCATCATCGACAACGCGAGCTTGTGGCCCCTCCTCCAGGGCTTGAAGCGCCACCGCGCTCCGATGGATCCGCCGCGGAGCTTCGCGCCCTCGGTGATCCGCCAGGTCTTCCGCGAGGCGTTGGTCGGGCTCGGCGTCTGGGGCGGCGTCTCGACCCTGTGCGCGCTCAGGCACGGGGGGGCCTCCGACGACCTCCTGTCGGGCCGCCGATCGAGGGCGGAGGTCGAGGGCCGCGGGAGATGGGTCACCGACGCCTCCCTCAAGCGCTACGCCAAGCGGTCTCGGATGCAGCAGCTCATCGCCGCGCTCCCGCAGTGCGTTGTGGCGCTGGGCAGCGCCGTGGACGGGCGCGAGGCAGAGCTCATCTCGACGATGGCGACTATGGGGGCGTGTTCGCTGCCGCCTCTGCCACCCGATCTGCCGGCTGCGAAGCGGCCCGAGCGGGTTCGCGCCCCCCAGCTGAGCCGCAGGTGGCGCTTCGGTTGAGCAGGCTCTTCTCGCGCGCTGTCTCTCACTGCCACGCCCTGCCTCGCTTCATTTTTCTTGCGCGCGGCGCGCGCTTGAATCCCATCGACAAGGCTTGTCGCCACCGGGGCTTGGGTAGTGTACTTTTGGACCCGAGTCGGTGCCCTACCGACGACCTGGCTGCGCCTGGGGTCTCCCCTGTCGTCTACGGCTGGATTCGCAGCTCCTGCGTCGCGGGGGCTTGGTTTCGGCCTGGGCTCCCCCCTGGTCGGTTTGCGCCAGGCCCCCCGCCAGGTCGTCGGCTCGGCCCCTCGGGCTCTCTCGCCTTAGTCCTTCGGTGCAGGCTCAGGTCAATGTTGCCAATTCTAGACGCTTCGCGTATCCCCGCCAGCCCGTCCAGAAACGACGCCCAGGCGAGTAGAGGGTCGTCCTGAGAGGCTTTTCGGCGTCTTGGGTGCCTTGGGGGGGCCTCTGTGGGCCGTTCGGGATCCTTTTTGGGGCCTCCTGGGGGCCTCTTGGGGCCTCTTGGGGCCATCTTGGGGCCTCTGGGAGCACCTTGGGTGCCTCTGGGGGGTCTCTTGGGGCCTCTTGGGGGTCTCTTGGGGGCCTCCTGGGGGCCTCTTGGGGGGCCTCTTGGGGCCATCTTGGGCCATTATGCGGCCTCTTGGGGCATCCTGGGGGCCTCTTGCGGCCATCGTGGAGGAAATCGATCAAAGAAGAGGGGGGCCTTAATTAGCGTTGCCCCCTTCGGAAGGCCAAAATGGGGCCCAAACCATAGTAAACTCAATGATTTTGGCTTCCTCGCCGAGGCCGTTTTGGACGCTCTGACCGCTCCCCGCCCCCCCTGTCCAGGTCAGTGGGGAGGGGGTAGGGGGAGGGGTAAACCCCCCGAAGGGGAAGAAGGAGGGGTGGAAGAGGAGACGCTCTAAACCACCGACGCCCAGAGGGCTGGTGGGATTGCGATATTCATCACCTGTTGCGAACGCTTCTCGTGTGTGTGTGTGTGTGTGTGTGCGTGTGCAGTGCAAAGTGCCGACGATCCTCGAGCACCCTGCTAGCAGTGCGCTATGGCGCCTCCCCTTTGTTCAACGGCTGCTCTTGTCGGCCTCGTCGGAGGCGGCGTTCGACGCTTGTATGTACGAAGGCCGCGTGCATCGAACGTGGCGCATCGTTGGCTGGCATGTGAATAGTTTGCACGAGCTTTCCTCGCGTTGCTCGTGTGCGCGTGCTAGATGTGACAGATGTGGTAAGTTTCATCTCGGGTCTCTTGGGCTTCCTCACCTGGACGCGGCCCAAAGGGCCCAAGCTCGCAGGACCCCGACGCTCGTCGCCGTTGAGGGTGTGCACGCCGTGCTGGACAGTGCACGTCGTTAAGCCGCAGCCGCCAGGATCTGTAAAGCTATCACGTCGCGTTGATTTCTGTATTATTTTTTGGGCGGCCTCGGGGGCCAGATATACCAAGCTAGCATGTGTGGTACCGTTTTGTGCCCAGCATTCTTGTGGCCTCGGAGCGCCCTCGGCCCCTTGCACAAAAAGTAACGTCTGGCCTGGACCCGCCCCCACATTTAGCTCTGCAAGGGGCGTTTGTGGTCTGCGAGTGTGATCCGCCGCCGCTTACCTCACTCAAGTCTTTCCCTCCCCCCTCTCCCGTCTTTCACTTTTTTGTCCCGTTTTGTGCCCAGCATGCTTGTGGCCTCGGAGCGCCCTCGGCCCCTTGCACAAAAAGTAACGTCTGGCCTGAACCCGCCCCCACATCTCTGTCATCATCATCTGTGGCCGATCGCGTTCTCGGCGCCGAGGTCCAGACCACCTATGCGGGCGCATCCCAGTCCGTCGATGCGCGGGAAGTCATCAAGGAGGCTCCCTCCCGTTCGCTGCTTCTCACCCCTTCTCCTGCTCCTCCTGCTGATGCTCTTCCTGACCCCCCTCTTCCTCCTTCCGCGCCCTCCTCGTCCACTTCCGCCTCCTTCAGTATCTCTTCCATTATTTCTGTCCTCCTCCGCCTCCTACTCCCCCCGTGTCTTTCGGCCTCCCTCCTCCTCCTCCGTTCTTCCCTGTTCTTATCCATCCTGTCCCATGTTCATCCTTACCCTGCATCTCATCCTCGCATCCTCTTCCGTCCTCTGTCGTCAGTTTCCATGCTGCTCCTTCCTCCTTCAGGCTCCTCCATGCTCCGCCATCATGTTCGTTCCTGTTCAATCATAATGTAAAAGCCTCCATCTCCCCATTCCCTCGCATCCTCCTCTATTCTCATCCGTGGCCCTCCATCGCCCACAGCTCTAAACTCTTATTCCTCATCCTCCTCATCCTCCTCCCTCCTTCATCCTCCAGCGTGCTCCTGCTTCCTCCCCCGTCCTCTTGCGTCCTCCGCAGTCCTGGTCAATCCGTCTCCCTCCTCCTCCGACATCCTCTCCGACACCTACCACTCTAGATTTTCTCGCCCGTATCGTGCTTTCCCATCTCCGTTTTCTTTTATCGTCTCCTGCCTTCCCATATCACCCTCCGTCCTTCCCCATCTTTCTTCGGCGTATTCTACCTTCCCATCCTCCCCATGCTCTCGTCCCCACGTTGTCGTCGACGCCGTCGCCCCTTCTTCCCCAGAGAGAGAATTCACAGGATTAACAGGTAAAACGCGGCGCCGCGCACATTCGTCTTAAAAGTTTGCAGCAACCGTTGCGACGTAGGACGCTTCCCTTTCAAACCCTGGGGCCCTCGCTTAAGTCCAGGAGTTCGAACATCTGCACCAGCTGCACGGGCGTAGGCAGTTTTTGTCTTTGCTTTCGGGCTCTCGCTTGAGACTCCCTCGAAGTTTGTGGCCGCGCGTGTAAACGTGTTCGGCAATTGCACATATTGGGGCGGCCATTAGTTTAAAACGAAGATCTCGCCAGGCACCTCGTTGGACTGTACGATCATACAGGTTCTATCCCATGTTACCCTCTACGAGGGTGCAGGACATCCTTTTCAAACCAGGGTCTCGCCTGACTAGAAAGTCCATAGGTTGCTGGTCTTTGGCGGGGACGCTTCTTGTTGTGGCAAGGACGGTTTGTAGCGATTTCTGAGGAGGGGATTTGGGACGGGAGGCTGTATTCCAGCATCAGTGATGCATCATGGGTGTACTCTGGTCCTCCTCCTCATCCTCCTCCTCCCCCCCTCTCCCGTCAGGAGGTATCCCAAGATCCCTGGCGCACCTGTGAGGCTTCCAGAGGCCCGCAGAATTCGAGAAAGCCCCAAAGCTTGGCATGGATCCTCGATCCTCGGTCCTATGTTCGAGCATTTGCCTCTCCTACTGCCTCCTCCCTCTCCCCCGTATCCGTTTTCTTCCCGCCTCCTCCTCCTCATTCCCCGTGCTTCCTCACCGTGCCGATCCTCGACCGATCGAACGTCCTCCTCTTCCGTGCCTCCTCGCTTCCCCCGAGCTCCTCCGCAGCACCCTTTCTCCGCAGCCTCCGCCGCCCGCGGCGCCCACCACCCGCCAACCGCCGCCGTGGCCACCGCCGCCCGCCACCCGCCGCCGTGGCCGCCGCCGCCGCCGCCGTGGCAGCCGCCGCCGCCGCCGCCGTGGCCGCCGCCGCCGCCGCCGCCGCTGTCGTCGTCGTGGTCGTCGTCGTCGCCGCGCCGCCGCCGTCGCCGCCGCCGCCGCCGCCGCCGCTGTCGTCGTCGTGGTCGTCGTCGTCGCCGCGCCGCCGCCGCCGCCGCCGCCGCCGCCGCCGCCGCCGCCGCCGCCGCCGCCGTCGTCGTCGTCGTCGTCGTCGTCGTCGTCGTCGTCGTCGTCGTCGTCGTCGTCGTCGTCGTCGTCGTCGTCGTCGTCGTCGTCGCCCAGAGGCTTCCGCAGGGCTCCTCGGGGCCGCGGCCCCCAGAGGCTCCCGGAGGCCCATAAGAGGGCCCCCAAGAGGTCCACAGGCTCGATCCTCGATCCTAGCCATCGGTATCGTCGCCGCCGTCGTCGTCGATCGATGTTGTCGCCTTCGCCGCAGTTGCTCGTCGTCGTCGTCGTCGCATCCGTGACACAACCGTGGCAGCAGTGGACCAAGGTCTAAGCCGTCCATGCCTTGCCTCGGCCCCTCACTCCAAAGGCGGCTGACGGCCAGCCGAGGTCCGTGCCTGCGGTAGCTTCGCGCCGCAACGCCGCCAACGGCCCATCGGTAAGCCGCGATCGTTCCACGCGGTATCAGGAACCAGCGCGCAGGTCCTCACCACACGAACCTACCGTATCGGCTGGCGGAGAGGAAGACTCCGTCGTCGTCGTCTTCGTCGTCGTCGTCGTCTTCGTCGTCGTCGTCTTCGTCGTCGTCGTCGTCATTGTCGTCGTCATCGTTTCTGGTGCCAGGGCCTCCTCCCCCGCGCACCCTCCCCGTCACCTGCGCCCGCGGCGCCCCTTCGTGCACGGAGGTGCCGGTCGTTCAGGTCCAGACCGTGGAGAGGATCCAGGAGGCGTCTAGGGGAGGGGATTCCCCAGCTTGTGGTCAAGGGGTCACTTGAGTCCAGGCCTTCCGAACGGGGCCAGCGGGGATGGGCTCGGAGGATCGCGTTGCCGATGCATCGGCGATGCGGCGCGGTCTTGAGCGCGTCCTTCTTCCTCCCGCCGTCGCCGATGTATCGGCGATGCGTCGCGATCCTCCGATCCCATCTGTTCCAGCCCCCCTGGGGGAACTTCCTTGGAGCACTTTTCGCCGTCTTCGGGCTTCCCCTCCACCAAGGCCCCCGGGGCCATCCCCAGAACGGCTCAGGGCGGAGAGCCGGCCCTGGGAAGCTCCCGGGGGGACAGAGCCTGTTTCTGCCAATGGGCGTCGCTTAATGGGGGGGCAGCGGGGGCTGCAGAGGAGGGGCATTTGGGGGCCCCTGAAGGGGCCCTTTGGGCCCAAGAGCCAAGTGGGGGCCTTTAGGGCCCAAGAAGTGAATTCCCCCCCCCCCCCCCTCCCCCCGGTGTTCGCCCCCCCATAAGCGACGCCTAACGCCAGGGCCCCCCTGGCACTCGTGCTCAAGCCAACCCAGGGAAGCGAGCCCCGCCATCCAGGGGGCGTCAGGGGGGGGCTTCCCAGCTGATGGTGAGTGGAGTCCATGTGCGGCGCGTCTTCCATATCGTATGCATGGTGCTTGCTTGTCTCGTGCCGAGTGTCTGCGTGGGGTCTTTCCCGTCGCTGGATTTGTCATAGTGCTCGATTTGTCTGTAGTTGCTGTGATGCGTGCTTCAATGGAGATAAGGGGGCGTCGTGTTTGGTTGTGGGAAAACACAAAGGTAAGGGAATTTCCACGGTGTAGCAGTTGAGGAAGGAGGAAGCAAGAGACAGGAGGGAGGATTGGGAGGGAGGAGGTTGCCGATGCTGGTAATGAATTTCATGATCATGGTGATGATTATGCTGTTGCTGATGCTGCTGCTGATAATGATGATGTTGATGATGTTGATGCTGCTGCTGATGATGATACCGATGATGATGACGATTCTGCTGATGACGATGCTGCTGCTGCTGATGATGATGATGGCGATGACTATGCTGGTAATAATGCTGCTGCTGGTGATGATGATGACGATGCTGCCGACGACGATGACGATGATGACGATGCTGATGATGCTGATGATGATGCTGGTGATGATGATGATGATGATGATGATGATGGTGATGATGATGATGACGGTAAGAATGCTGCCGCTGATTATGATGCTGGTGCTGATGATGCCGAAGCTGATGATGATGATGATGATGATGATGATGATGATGTTGCTGATGACACGCTGATGATCATTATGATGATGCTGATGACGATTATGATGATGTTGATGCTGTTGCTGCTGATGATGATTCGGAGTATGACGATGATGTGGGTTTGGACCCTGATGATGGAGATTGTGCTGGAGATGGTGCTCCTGATGCTGATAATGATGATGCTGCTGATGATGATGCTGCTGCTGATGATGAGATCGTGAGCACACTCATGACGGTAATGCTCAGGCTGATGATTCTGGAGCTGATGCTGATGCTGATGAAGATGATGACGATGTAGTTGCTGCTGCTGATTACGATGATGATGATGATGCTGATGACGATGACGATGCTGATGCTGATGATGACGATGACGATGCTTCTGGTGATGATGATGATGATGATGATGATGATGATGATGATGATGATGATGATGATGATGATGATGATGTTGATGCTGATGATGATGATGACGATGCTGACGATGCCGATGCTGGTATTGCTGATGACGATGGCGACGCTGCTGTTGTTCATGCTGTTGCATATGATGATTCTGACGATGCCGATGGTTATGATGATGCTGATGAAGATGATGCTGGTGATGCTGCTGCTTACGATGATGATGCATGCTGCTGCGGATGATGATGCTGCAGATGATGACGACGACGACGACGATGATGATAATGATGATGATGATGATGATGATGATGATGATGATGATGATGATGATGATGATGATGATGACTACTACTATGATGATGATGATGATGATGATGATGATGATGATGATGATGATGATGATGATGATGATAATGATGATGATGATGATGATGATGATGATGATGATGATGATGATGATGATGATGATGATGATGATGATGATGATGATGATGATGATGATGATGAGAGGAGGAGGAGGAGGAGGAGGAGGAGGATGGTGCTGATGCTGCTGCTGCTGCTGCTGCTGCTGCTGCTGATGATGATGATGATGATGATGATGATGATGATGATGATGATGATGATCATGATGATGATGATGATGATTATGATGATGATTATAATGCTGATGATGACTATCACACAGATCGGAGCGTCGCGAGACAGGTGCCAAGGGGCGAGGAAGAGGATGCCGAGATGGAGGGGCAGGGCGACGAGGAGGAGCACAGCGACAGCAGAGGCCCAACACCCGCGACCGCCTCCGCACGAGCGCCAGCGTGCCTCCCGAAGAGGTGCCCCAGGTCCAGATCCAGGAGGTCATCCGGGAGGTGCCCACTGTACAGGTCGAGGAGGCCCGTGCGAGCACGCCCGCCGCTGCCGCTGCTCGGCGGGGCCCTCGTCGGGCGGCGCGCGCGCCAGGCCCCCCCTGGAGGTGGCCCCGGGCCGGCCTCCGCCTACCCCCCGCGGCAGCCCGGGGCGGCCTCGGCTCCTGCGGCGCCCCCCGGGAGCGCTCCGCGCCAGGGGCCGGCTACGCGTAACAGTGACCTCGGTTGCGGGGGCGCCAGGGTCCCCAGATGGCTGCATGCGGTGCGATCGAGGCGGCTTGCGCGCTCGGGTCTGGCCTCCCCGTGCGCCCCCGAGGCCCGCGCACCAAAGGTCACTCTGGCCTGGGGTCACTATCGCGTGTGGCCGGCAGGGGGTCCGGGTCGGGGTGCCAAGAACGCCCTTGGCTGTCCGGGGGGGAGCTTGTGGAGGTCAGCTAGGGCTGAGTTGCCTCTGCGGCTGTGCGCTCGGAGCCCCAGGCAGCCAAACCTCTGGGCAGCAATCGGAGAGGCGGTCAAAGGGTGGAGGTGCTGGTCACTCGGTACGGGCAGGTCTGGCCTGAGACTACTTCTGGGTAGTTTTCCTGTGCTGATGCTCTTGTGCGTCTTCCCCCCCTTCCCCCGCATCGCCTCCGAGAGCGTTCTAGGCGGCCTAAGTCGGCCCTAGGTCATCTCCAAGGCAGCCTCGAGGAGTCTCCGGCAGCCTGAGAAATATCTGCTGAAATAGGCCAAGAGGCCTCCAACACGCTCCGAGATTGCCTCCCAGAGGGCCCCGAGAGGGCCCCGCGAGGCCAACATATTTTTACCCCATCGGTTTTGGACGGATTTCAGCGTTCTCCTTTTATCGAGTTTGCCGCGCCCCGAGACGGCCCAAGAAGCTCCCACGATCGCCCCAAGATACTTCAGTATGCTCCCAGAAGCGTTCCAAGCCAGCCCAACGGGCCTCTGAGATGGACCGTGAGACCTCCAGGGTGGCCCAGGAGGGTTTCAACATGCGCACGAGAAGGCGAAACCAAGTGGGCTTTCGGGCCCTTTCTGCAAGTCCCCCACGACACCCGAACATGCTACCCAGAGTCCCCCAAGAAGCCACCAGAGGCACCGATTACCTAGGAAGTCACCAGAAAACCCCCAGAAGTTAGCAGAGCCACCAAGAAGCCACCAAGGGGTCCCCAGGAGGCCCCCAAGACGCCCCAAGGGGCCTCTAAAGTTCGATTTAGGAAGTCTGGCTACAGGGAGACCCAAACAGCACCCCAAGACGGCCGAAGAGTGCTGCAGTATGCCCCGAGAAACCGCAAAGACAACTCCAATTCGAGCTCAAGCGACTGCCCCGCCCAGAGGTTTTCGGACGGCTTCCAGGATCCCTACGGCAGGAATTGTGGCTTAGCGTGTCGCTCCGCTGGTTCTGGCCCACGACGCTGCGGCGCGACACGCTATCCACGTCCCCCTTTCCAAGAGTCAACGTCCTGAGCGGTTCCCAGCCTCCCGCCCCGCGGAGCGGAGCGACACGATATCCGCTCGCAGGGCATATGACAGATTTCGGAATATCAGGGAGGGGGTCACAACCCTCTCAGACGGGCAAGTTTAGCCCCCCCCCCAGACCAGCTGGAAATCCGAAGTGGCGTGTCGCCGGGGCCGCCACTGCGACAAGGTAAACAACAATTCCTGACCGTGTAGCTTCTCAGGCACCCTGGTGCTTTCCGTGGGCCACGCCTCGTTGAGGGCGCTCGTCCTTTTCCTCCTCCTTCTCCTCCTTTTTCTTCCTCCTCCTCCTTCCCCTCCCTCCTCCTCTTCCTCCTCCTGCCTCCCCTCCTCCTCCTTCTCCTCCTTGTCCTTCTCCTCCTCCTCCTTCCCCTCCCCCTCACCCACAATTACACAGTATGTATGAATACGACTCTCCCTTCTCCCCGGAAATTGTCGTGCTGTTTTTAGTTTGTTGTCTTGATATTCTTATGGCACACAGGATTCAAGCAGCTTGTTCTCTTCGGGCTTTTTTATCAGATTATCTTCGGTGTTTCACAATGGAGCTCCCGCTGCAGCGTGGGCTTCGTTTTCAGATCGGCGCTTTGTTCCCGTCGTTCAGAATGGCGCTCTCGCCTCAGTTCGGGGCACTTTTCAAGATCCGAGTCTTGCTTCTTTTTGGCCCCGCCGATCATTTCCCCTCCTCCGCCTTCCCCCGGTCCTCTTGTTCCTCTCGGTCCTCCCATTCCATTTCCTGCTGCCGCTGTTCGTCTCGCCCCAGTGCGGGCCACCTTTTTGAATCCGAGTCTTTCTTCATCGTCGTCGCCCGCTTCATTTCCTCTCCCCCGTCTTCCCGTGGTCCTCCTGTTCCTCCCGATCCTTCTGCTATAGTTCCGGCTGCTCCTGTTCGTCCTCATCCTTTTTCCTCGCGCTCATCCTCCTGCTCAACTGCCGCCTCCTCCTGCACACGCAGCTCCCCTTGCTCCGATTGCGCATAACACGAAGAGGTTTCTCTTTGGGGGAGTCGCAGGTCGGCCATTTGGCTCAAGCCCTGACACAGGCCGCTCTGGGTCAAGCCGCGTGCCGTCAGGAGGCCGTTCCCTTTCCCCCACGCTCACTTCCACTTCGTCGGTTCTTCTTTTCCCTCTCACGGCCTGCGTCGCGAGCGTGGCCGCGAGCCGCCGTCGCTCATCCGCCAGGGTGGCCAAGCGGGCGGGCGGGCGTCGGCATCTCACCGGCTTCAGGCGCATCGGGCGCCCGGTGACCCGCCCGCATCGGCATGAAGGACCTGGAGACGGAGTTGAAGCTCGCGAACGCGGGTTTCGGCGTCGACGCACCTGCCGCAGCTTCACTGCGTGAGTGTGCCCCCGCGCCCTGTTCCCGTCTCTGCGGCCGCCCTTCTTCCTTCCCGCTCCTCTTGCACGCGGGCTAATCCGCGATCCCGTGTCCCAGTCTCGCCCCGACGCGCGTGCGGATCGCCGCTGCCGCGCTGCGACGTAAAAAGTGTTTCGCCGCCGAGCCTGCTGAAGCACGACCCGCTCCACGACAGGTACGTCGGCTCCATCGAGGGCGACGGGGCCTCGCACCTGGACTCGCAGTGCGCGAAGTGCTCCTCGGCTCCTCAGGCAGCGTCAACTACGTCGACTGGGCGGTCTTCGAGTTCACGCTGGGGGCGCCGCGGGCGCCGCCGGCGCCGCTGGCGCCGCTCGCGCCCACTGGCCGCCAGGGCGAGGTACCCGTGGAGGCCAAACTTCACCGAGCGCGTTCCAGTACTCGCAAAGCGCCTACCCGCAAACGTCCGAAAATCATAGGTTCGCCTCCACGTGATAGATCGTAGATCTCCCCCGGCGGATCAAGGCAACTTGCGAGTGGTTACTTTGCGAGTAGTGGAACGCGCATATGAATGTCTGAGAGTTCCTGGACCAGGGGTGATGCAGAAGGCCTTCCAGTTCGTCCACGGCCCTACCTCTGCTCCCAACGTCGAGGTGCGCTGCATCCTGGCGCGGTTCTTCCACGAATCCAGCTTCCGCCTCCGTTGGCTCCACCAGGGCAGCCTGCATGCCATCCAGATGCTCAGGCGCACGGTGCCAGAGGTCAGCCACGCGCAGAGGGGGTAGGGGGAGGGGGGAAGGCTTCTTAGGAGCACCCCTACTTCTTAGAAGGCGCGGTCCTTGTCTATTGCGCCAACGCCTTCTAAGCAGCAGCCTCCTTCTGAGAAGCCTTCCCCCCTGCCCCTAACCCCTTGTGTGCGTCGCCAACATGGAGAGGGCGGCCTTCATTCCTCGGGCAGTTGTACGCCAATCCGGTCCGCCTGAGGATCAATGCCACCAGCCTAGCCTGGCCGCCGTCACCCCGGAGTAGGCGTGCGACCAGTTCACCCAGACCACGGCCAACGTCGGCGATTATGACAGCAAGCTCGGAACAATCAGCGACGTGATCGAGGACGCGCCCGCGAGGATGCTGCCGAGCATTGAGAGGGCGCTGCAGGTTTCCCTGGACTTCACCATCTACTTGGGCTCGCTCTTGAACATGGCGCGCCTCGAAGTGGGAGGCTGGCAAGAGGCGGCCCGCAGCATGGTCACCAGGGCCAGCCCCATCGTCGCCTCTCAGGCTCGTCTCCTTCGCTCCGCCCACTGCCTCTTCCAGACATGAGCGCGCTCAATCCCCGATCTTTGACATCCGCGGTGAGCGAAGGGGCTGAGGTGCGCTTCGCCCCCTTTTTTCAGGCTCCGTCCATTGCCTCATCCAGTCAAGAGCGCGCGGCGGTGAGTCCAGCGTGCATGAATCATTGATGATGGAGCTACACTGCGTCCTTTGTGAGGCTTCGCCTCCTATGTCAGTCCCTGCATGCTGGCTCTTTCGCGTGGTATTGCGCGGTCGTTCCACCTTACTCTCATACGAGGCTTCGCCTTTTTTGCCACTCAATGCTTGTATCACTGCTGCGTTTTGAAGCTTGCGGCCCAGTCTTTTATGCACGCCATCCTCACTATCATACGAGGCTTCGCCAGGTTTGTCACTCCTTGCACACTTGCGCTTCCGCTTCGTTTTGTACAGCTTGGGACCTCATGAGGTCCCTTGATTTGATGGCTTTGATCGATGTGCCGTCTTGTTTTGATGGTGTTGGCTGGCGGACGATGCGGTTGCGATGCGCTGCGCCCCCTTTCTTTCAGGCTCCGTCCGCTGCCTCTTCCAGCCAAGAGCGCCCCGAAGGAAGTGCAGCGTGCATGAATCGGAATTATTGTGCATGAGTCGTCGACTCCTCTCCTCCTCCTCCTCCTCCTCCTCCTCCTCCTCCTCCTCCTCCTCCTCCTCCTCCTCCTCCCCCTCCTTCGCCTTCTCTTCCTCCTTCTCGCCCCGCCGTTTCCTCCGGAGGCTCGGCCTCTTTCTGTTGTCGCGCTGCCCACCTGGCGTGCCTCCGGCCGCTCGGTGGTCCCCTTCCTTCCTCCCCGCTGCCTTCGAGTTGTGTCTCCTTTCCTCATCCCTCGCCTCCTCGGCTGGCTCCTTCCCTCTCCGTGTCTTGCCTTGCCCGTGTGTTGTGTGGTGCTTCTTTTTTTCCCGCGGCTCCCCCTCCCTTGTCGGTCGGCCCGCTTGTCCCTCGCGTCCGTCCGTCGCCCTCCTTCGGCTGTCCGCTGTCGCTCCCCGCTCCTCGCTTCCCCCTCTTTGCTTGGCCCACCCCCCGCCCCTCCTATTTCCGGCCGGGTTGTGCGCCACTCGTCCATCGTGTGACTTCCTTGCCCCGCCTCGGCCCGTGAGGGCCTTGCGTCTGCCGCGCCATTGCCCCGTGAGGGCCCGCCAGCTCCACCTCTCTGATCGGCGCGCGCGCGCGTCGGCCGACATCAGCCGACACGAGGAGAACCTTGCCCGCGAACGCTCGAAAGTGTGTGTGTGTGTGTGTGTGTGTGTTTGTGTATGTGTATGTGTTTGTACTTGTGTTTGTGTTTGCGTTTGTGTTTGTATGCGTGTCTCTCTCTCTCTCTCTCTCCCCCTCTCTCTTCCGTATGTATGTGTACATATTTATGTGGGTGTGCATGTGTCTATGTTTGTATGTTTGGATGTGTGTATGTATGGATGGATGCATGTTGCATGTGCATGCGTATGTACGGTAGGTTCGCGTCGTGTCGACCGGCGGCGACCCCGCCGCCGACATTCAACGTTGAACGCCGACGGCGGCCCAGAATCGGTCGATGTTGAACGATCGGACGTTGCGGTGACGGCCGATCGTTCAAGGTTGAACGATCCAGCGCGGTGTCAGGAACCAACGCCATGGTCGACACGGCACGGACCTGCAGTAATCAAATATTTCGGAGGCGCGCCCATATTTGTCGCTCCATTTTGGGGCTCCTGTGGCCTTCTGTGCCGCGTGAGCGGTGCTCCACGGGGCCGTGGGAGCCTCCCTGGGAAGAGCTGAGGCCACCTTGGGCCAGGGCCACCTTGAGCAATGCCAGTAGTTTTCGTTCTTGCTTTGTTTATCTCCCTCTCTCTGTATCTTTGTCTATCTCTCTTTCTCTATTGCTCTCTTCGTCTCTTTCTCACTCTTCCTCGCGCTTCCTCCCTCTCTTTCTCATTTGTTTGTCTCTCTCTCTCTCTCTCTTTCTAGATCTTCCCTCCTCCTCCTCCTCCTCTTCCTCCTCCTTGCCAGGTGATCAAGCAGGTGATCGTCCCGCAGTACCAGGAGGTCATCAAGCACGTCCCGGTACGCCCGCGCCGCGCCTGTCGCGCCCCAGCCCGAGCCCCTGCTGCCTTTTGGCTTTGGGGCCAGGATTGGAAATTCGAGGATCCAGGTCTTTGGATACTTTTTGCCAGAGGCTGTAGGTTTGGGGGCCCAGGGTGCTTCTGGAAGCCTCCTGGCGAATAGGCTGGTCCCGGGGGAAGGGGTCAAAACCTCGAGGGGTCCTCGCTGCGACACGCAATCACGACGTCGGGGGTCTGGGGACGGCGACGGAAGGCAGTGCCGATTCGTTGGCGATCCGATTCTTTTTCCGATCCGATCCGTTTTCGCGATTCGACCCAGCCCAGGTCTGCACGGCCCGCGGCAGGCGGCGGGAAGCAAAGCCAGGCAGGGCGACGGGAGAAAGAGTGGTCGAGTGCGCCGACATTGGCGCGTAAGCTTCCTGCGTAACGCCTCGCGTGAGCGCCCATGTCTCCAATGTGGCTTGCCGCGCTGGCGGCCCGCGTGAGCCACCGCGTAAGGTCGCTGTGCCATCTCGCGTAAGGCCCGTTTTTGATCGTCGTTCATGTACAGTCAACCCGCAAAGTAAGCATGATCGACTTCCCAAGAGTACCCTTGCATCCTTGCCACTTCGGTCATCTTCGGTCCGTCCTCAACCACTTTCGATTGCCAGCCCCGCCCGGAGAGCCTCGGCATGGGCGTCCAAGGCCCTTGCATCCTTGTCCCACATCCTTACTATACGGGTTGACTGTAAGACCCGGTTTCTCTTCGTCGCCCGACTCTTCCTCGTAGTCCTGGCGGCGGAGTGCGGCGGAGGTGGAGCGAGGGCGGCGCCCCCGCCGGTGCGAGGGCCAGCCGGTGCGAGCTCCGCGCCTCAGAGCGAGGCGCCGGCAGTTGGTGTGTCCATTCGGCGGCGATATCCGACCCTCAATCGGCAGCGAGCGGGAGGGGGAAGCAAGAAGGAGGCGCCCTTCTCAGAAGGTGGCGGGACTTCTCAGACGGCCTCCGGCCTTCTCAGAAGTCTGCTGCTTGTGTCTTCGGGGAAGGCTAAGAACACTTCTCAGAAGGCCGGGGGAGATTCCGAGCTCTCTGAGAAGGCCCGCCCCCTTTGACTTCCCCCCATGGCGCGCCGCCAAAATATCAATGGGTGGGACGGCGGGGGCTGTGGGTGCTCGTTGTCGGATGGGGGTCCCTTCTCGAACGGGAGCCTCCCACAGGGTCCGACAGCCCACGCGCATACCCATGGCCAGTCTCAACGACTCGGGCCTCGGGTATCGTGACCGCCATAAGCCTCGTTCGGAAAGCCTCCCCGAGAAACCCTCTCAGGTGTTCGTTTTGGTGGCCGATGCCAACCTAACGGATCTGTTCGATTCCAGTTTGACTCTATTCCGGCTCGACTTCGTCTCGAGTTCGACTTATGTTCGACGCAGTTTCGACCCAGGTCGACGAACGTTCGACCCGGCGGCGGAATCCGAACCCTGGCCTCGCCGATCAACGATTCAGGCAACTCGATAGGCGGCTGGGGTAGGTTTTGGAATTCGACGAGCACGCGGCACGATCCGAACCCTGCTCCCGCCTCCCATCGATTCAGGAGACTCGGTGGTTGGAGGGGTAGGGTTCGGACGTCACCACCTATTCATGGCTGGTCCTTTACCATGGGTGGCTGCCACTGTTGCTTCCCTGCTGCGCCTCGCTTGCTGCTTTGGCTGGGCACTGTGGTACTGCTTCGTCTTTCCCCGTTCTTTCCTTCCTCTTTCCCGCGTGTGTCTCCTCACGGCTGCCCACCCGTGAGTGTCGCTGTCGATCCCCTATGGGAGGATCCGGCGTCTCCGTGGCGCGTGAGCCGGGCTGGTGCGCGCGCGTCTTCGACTTTCCCCACGCCGCGACGCCGCGCGCGTGGCCGCGACGCCAAATAGTTGTGTGTTCATGGCTTCCAGAGCGGACCAGCTGATCCTGGAGGGTTCCGATTATTCTCAAGCAGGCTTAGTCAGAGGAGGACAACGGTAGCTCGCCTTCGGATGGCCCCCTCGTCGCCACTGCTGGGCGCAGCTTGGAAAACTGGTGCGTTTGGACTCCAGGGGGGGTCCAGGGATCGGTTTTGAGCTGCCGTTGTCTCAACTCGCCCAGTTCCGACTTACGATGAGGTTCAATCGTTTTAGAACCTGCCAGAGCGCTTTGGAAGGGCCGCGGCGTCTGATACATCCTCCTGACCCGCCGGCTTTCAGATGTCCCCACATGCATCCTCATTTGAAATTTGCCTTCATCCTGCCATCGTCGTGCTGGAGGGGTCCCGGGCTTTTGTCGGGCGTTGCTAGAAGTGCCCCTGGCCCAAGGTGCCCAGGATTTCCAAGGAGGCCCCCCACGGCTTCCAGAGCACCCCTCACGAGGCCCAGAGGGCCCCGGCGGTGCCGCGCGTTCTCTCTCTCTCTCTCTCTTGTGCATGCTGGGGAGGGTACCCTTGGATGTTTTGTTTGTTTTGGCGACGGAGGGTCTCATGTTCTTGAGGGGTGTTCTTCTGGCCTAGGTCAGACTTTATGCGAACAATGTAAATTCTCCTGCGGGACATGGGCGACTTTTGCTTCTGTGGGCCCTCTCGACGGTCCTCTGGGAGCACTTTTGGGCCGTCTTGGGTGCATCGTGGGCCGTCTCGAACCCATTTCGGGTCGTCGTGGGGTTACCTTGGGCGATCTTGATGATTTCTTGGGCGGTTTTGGCGCTGTGTTGGCGCTCTGTTTTCGGCCTCATCCGCCGTCTTGGGGTTCTGGGGGTTCCAGGGGAGGGGGGGCGTGTTAGGGGGACAGCCACATGTCTCACACGCCTTCTTACCCCCTGCAAGCGGGGGGGTATCATATTTCTTGCAATCTATACGGTGCAGTCTGGGTGCAGCCAGTGTGGTGCATGTCTTTGTGGCGCAGTCGAGTTTAACAAGCGAGTTGTCACATCCCATGCTCTTGCAAACATCCCACCCACCCACCCGCAACTTCGCTTGCAAAACCTATTCGGTGGCGATTGCGATGCATGCTTGGCGTTGGCTGGTGCAACTCTGCGGCCGCGCCGGCCCTGGCACGCGCGCGCAGCGGCCAGCTGGTTCGGCGCCACCGACGCGGCCGCGGTTGCTTTGACCTCTGGGCGCATCCCAGCGGGCACAAGTGTTGCAAATTATTGGTTCCCCCAAGGATTCACAAGAGCGAGCGCGCAAGCTTTTTTTTGAAAGCTGATGTTGCGAAACCAGTTGTTTTTGAATGCTTTTGGGACGTTCGGTTTTGACATCGTTACGAAACCACATGATTTTTTGGTTGAAATCGTTTTCGGCACGCGCGCGCGACGACGCGCGCGCGTGCACTTCGCCCCTTTCTTTCGAATACGATTCTCGCGACGGCGCGCGCGCGAGGGCGTTCGGGCGATTTCCACGTGCGCGCGCGCGAATCCCGTTTTCGTCGTATTTCCTGCAAGTGTTGAAAAATCGATGGTTTGTCATGGAATTTGCATGGACGCGCGTGGGTTTTCTTTCCCGGTGAAAACAATCCGCGTTGCGAAACCATGTGTTTTTAATATGTTTTTTGGGCACTCGATTTTGAAATTTATACGAAGCCGATGGTTTTTAAAGGATTTCGGCATGCGCGCGCGACGACGCGCTCGTGCACTTCGTCCCGCGTTTTGCAATGGAGCCGTGAACACTTATGATCTTTGGTAAACGAGTGTGCGCGCGTAGTTTTTTGCAGAGGATGGCGGGGGGGGGGATCGAACCCGGCTTGGCTGGGATGATGCGAACTCATATTCAAGATGGGCGATGGGGCATAATCATATGGAACTTAAAACCCAAAAGTGTGTCACGATTAAGCCGGGGGGGGGGCATTTATTTTTTGGGTACAAGAGGAGAATTGAGTTTCACGAGCGAGTTGTCACATCCCACGTTCATGCAAACATCCCACCCACCCACCCGCAAGTTGGCTTGCAAAGCCCATGCGGTGGCGATTGCGATGCGTGCTTGGCGTTGGCTGGTGCATCTCTGCGGCCGCGCCGACCCTGGCACGCGCGCGCGGCGTCCAGCTGGTTTGGCGCCGCCGGCGCGGCCGCGGTGGCGCTGTCCGCTGGGCGTATCCCAGCGGGCACTTCGCTGCGAGTCGGCGACGCTGGCGGGCGCGCTATCAGGGCAACGTCGACGGCGGTAGACGCGACGATAATATTTGCGATGCTGGTGACGATGTTCGCGCCGACCAAGGCGTGGCCAGCGCGGGCGTCGATGCTGATCGCGCCGACGATGATGACGGCGCCCTCGCGTCGGCGACGAAGGTTTTGGAGGGAGTTCGACATGCGCGCGCGGCCGACGCGCGAGTGTGACCCGCGTGCTTTTTTTTTGCTGGCGCGGACCGTGCCCCCCTCAGCACGCGGGCGCGGGTGCGCGACTGGTGTCGGCGTGCGGCGCTAGTGGCCAGTTTGGCAGATTGCGTCAAGGATTCGCGAGAGTGCGCGCGAGCTTTTTCTTGAAAGTTGATGTTACGAAACCATGTGTGTTTGAATGCAGTTGGGGCGTTCGGTTCTGCAATCGTTGCGGCGCTCGAGGTTTTTGAATTAGATTTCGGAATGCGCGCGCGACGAAGCGCGCGCGTGCGCCTCGTCCCATTTCGCGTAGAGGATTCTCGCGACGGCGCGCGCGCATGGGCGTTCGAACGATGTCGGCATGCGCGCGCGCGAAGCCCGTTTGTCAGTTTTTTTTTGTTTTCTGGAGAATTCGCAAAAGCGCGTTTTCTTTTTTCTCTCCTCCTCTACTTTTTCATCGACTTCAGCGTTGCGAGACCCGGTGTTTTTTAAATTTGACATCCGCACGACCCCAATGAGGTGTGCGGAGGATCTCGGCATGCGCGCGCGCGACGACTTGCGCGCGCGCGCACTGCGTTTCATTTGTTGCAAGGGATTTTTGAAAATTTGGGGTTCTTGAGAACTTATGGTTTTTGATAAACGAGTGCGCGCGCATGGCTTTTGTTTGTTTGCAGGGGATAGCCGGGGGGGGGGGGTCGACGTCGGATTGGGTGGTGCGAATTCATATTTCGGATGGGCGATGGGGTAGAATCACGTGTAAATTGCAGCGCAAACAAGTGTACCTATCTATGATGCCTGGGAGGGGGGGGGGGATCTTAATTTTTGTTACAGGGGAGAATAAAGGGGGGCCCGCCAATACTCAACTTGAAGTTGCCCACTCCGCTGCTCGCGCAAACGTCCCGCCAACCTGCTCGCAACTTGGTTTGCAAACCCCATGCGGAAGCGATTGCGATGAGTGCTAGGTGTTGGCTGATGCGGCTGCGCTAGCCCGCGCATGCTCGCGCGCGCGGCGGCCAGCTGAGTTTTGCGCGACCGACGCGGCCCCGGCGGCGCTGACCGTTGGGCGCATCCCAGCAGGCACTTCAGCGCGGGTCGGCGACTTGGGCGGGCGCGGCACCATTGCAACGTCGACAGCGGTAGATGCGTGATGTTAGTAGCGATGCTGGTGACGATGCAGACGGCGACGACGGGGCAGCCAGTGACGGTGCCGATGCTGATCACACCGACGACGATGACGGTGTCTTCGCGTCGGCGATGAAGGTTTTGGAGGGAGTTCGAGATGCGCGCGCGCGGCAGACGTGCGAGAGTGGCCCGCATGTTTTAATTCGGCGCGGATCGTGTCACCCCAGCCCGCGCGCGCGAGCCTTCGATCGATTCCGAGATGCGCGCGCGAAGTCCGTTCGGTAGAATTTGATGGGCATCTTGAACAACCAATGGTTTGCCAAGAATTCGCAGGAGCGCGCGCAAGCTTGTTTTGAACATCCATGTTGCGAAATTATTTGATTTTCATTTTTGTCACTCGATTTTGACATCCGCAGGAGATCGAAGGTTCCTGGAGGATTTCGGCGTGCGCGCGCAGCGACGCGCCCGTGTGCACTTCGCTTCATTTGTTTTGCCAGGGGGTCTCGGGAACTTATGATTCCTTATAAGCGCGCGGAGTCCGCTTGGTAGCATTCCATGGGGATCTTGAAAGACCTATGGTTTTCTCAAGAATTCGCAAGAGCGCGCGCGAGCTTTTTTTGTTGAACATCCGCGTTGCGAAACCATTTGGCTTCGTATTTCTTGGGCACTCGATTTTGACATCCGCACGAAACCGAAGGCTTCTGACGTATCCCGGCATGCGCGCGCAACGACGCGCGCGTGTGCACTTTGCTTCATTTGTTACCAGGGAGTCTCGAGAACTTCTGATTATTGATAAACGGGTGCGCGCGCGGCTTTTTTCTGCAGAGGATGGCGGGGGGGGGGGTCGATGCCGGTTGGGCAGGGATGCATGATTCATGTTTACGATGGACGATGGGGCAGAATCATATGTAAATAGCATTACGAAAAAAGGGTACCGATAATTCCAGGGGGGTACAGTACAGTCTGTTCTCTGGTCAGAAAAAGGAGAATGCATGCGTTGCGATCTATGTGGCGCACTTGAATTTTACAAACGAGTTGACACATTCCACGCTCTTGCAAACATCCCACCCACCCACCCGCAACTTGGTTTGCAAAGCCCATGCGGCGGCGATTGCGATGAGCGCTTGGCGCTGGCTGGTGCATCTCTGCGGCCGCGCCAGCACGCGCATGCATGCGCGCGCAGTGGCCAGCTAGGTTGGCGCGACCGACGCGGCCGCGGTGGCGCTGACCGTTGGGCACATCCCAGGCGGCTCTTCAGTGCGAATCGGCGACTTGGGCGGGCGCGTTATCATGGCAACGTCGACAACGATGTTGGTGACGATGCTGGTAGCGACGACGGCACATCCAGTGACGTCGCCGATGTTGATCACGCCGGAGACGATGACGGCGTCCCCGCGTCGGCGATGAAGGTTTTGGAAAGAATTCGACATGCGCGTGCGGCCTACGCTCGAGAGTGGCCGCATGTTTTTTATTTGACACGGATCGTGCCCACCACCGCGCGCGCAAGGGCGTTCGAATGATTTGAAAGAGCGTGTTGTGCAGCTTGTGGCAGAAAACCAGGGGGGCTACTGGGGGTTTCCAACCCGCCCCCCCTTCAAAAACGAAGGGGGTGTCGCTGGGGGTTCCAATCACGAAAAGGGTAGGGGTCGCTGGTCGACCCTCCCCCCTTATTCGCCGCTGGCAGGACTCCCCCTCGTCCCCCGCTCCGGATGGGGGATTGTGTTGGGGACAGTGGCTGGGACGGTGGTAGGGATGTTGGTGGGGAGTGGAGACAGTGGGACAGTGGTGGGGGGAATGGGGACATTGGGGGGAGTGGGGCCGTGGTGGGGACAGTGGGGACAGTGCGACAGTGGTAGGGGCAGTGGTGGGGACAGTGGGGAAAGTGATGGGAAGAGCGGGGGACACTGGGACAGTGGTGGGGACAGTGGGACAGTGGTCGGGACTGGTGGTGGGGACAGTGGCGAAGGGACAGTGGGACAGTGGTGCGGGAGGGACACCAGTGGGGACTGGTGGTGGGGACAGTGGTGACGGCGGTGGTGGGACAGTGGGGACACGGGTACAGTGGGGAGAGTGGTGGGGATAGTGGGGTCAGTGCGACATTGGTGGGGACAGTGGGACAGCACAGTGGGAGAGCGGCGGAGACAGTGGGGACAGTGGTACAATGAGTGGGGACGGTTCGACAGTGGTGGGGGCACTGGTGAGGACAGTGGGGACAGTGTTGGGAAGAGTAGAGTGGGGACAATGGGAACAGTGGTGGGGACGGTGGTGGTGGGGGCAGTGGTGAGGACGGTGGTGAGGACGGTGGCGGGACAATGGGACAGTGGTACAGTGGGAACACTGATGGGGACTGGGGACAGTGGGACAGTGGTGGGGACAGTGGGGATTGTGGGACAGCACAGTGGGACACCAGTGGGGGCAGTGGGGACAGTGGGGACAGTGGCGGGGACAGTGGGGACACTGGGCAATGGTGGGGGCAGTGGGGACAGCGGGGAGAGTGTGACCGTGGTGGGGACAGTGGTGGGGACAGTGGGACAGTGGTGGGGGCACTGGTGGGGACAGTGGGGACAGAGGTGGGAACAGTGGGGTCAGTGGGACAGTGGTGGGGGCAGTGGGGACAGTGGGACAGTGGTGGGGACGGTGGTTGTGGGGAAATTGGTCAGAGCGGTGGTGAGGACGGTTGTGGGGACCCTGCAGTCGTTTACCAGCGGCGAGTGGGGGGGCGGGGGAGGGTTCGAACCGGTATTGGGGGGGGGGTCGAGCCGGTAGTGGTTTCCTTCGGTTTTCCGAGAGGGGGGAGGGGCGTGGGGAACGGGGGGTTGCGGGTGGGAGTTGCCGGGGGAACGGGGGGGGGTTGGGGCGGGGGGGGGATTTTCGGAAGGGGGAGAAACCAACCCCTGGTTCAGGAGGAAGGGAAGGGGATTTTCCACAGTAAAGCGGCGGTGGATCACGCTCATTCAATGATTTCGGCATGCGGCGCGAGAGGCCCGTTTGGCAGAATTTTGAGCATTTTGAATAACCGATGTTCTTTTTGTTATATATTTATATTGCTATTTATTTATGTGGTCAGCCCCCCCCCCAGCACCCCGTGAAGCCCTATCTCGCTTTCTTTTCGTTCCTCCTCCTCTTCCTCCTCCTGTTCATCTCCCTTCTCGCTTTCTTTTCGTTCCTCCTCCTCTTCCTCCTCCTGTTCATCTCCCTTCTCCGTTCATATTTCCCCCCCTCCTCCTCCTCCTCCTCCTCCTCCTCCTCTTCCTCCTCCTTCTCCTCATCGTCCTCTTCGTCCTCCCCCTTATGCTCTTTCTCTAGCTTCTCCTCCAAAGAGGCTTATGGGAGAAGATCTACCACGAAACCCTGCTATTCACAGTTTTTTTTGTTTTTTTTGGTCAGTGATGCCACGAAACATTGCTATTCACAGTTTTTTTTTTTTTTTTTTTTTGTTTTTTTGGTTTTCAGAGGTCTGCGAACTTCGCCAGGAGGCTGGTGGACGGTGACAACCTGAAAAAAACCTGTGAATAACATGGTTTCGTAGCATCGTGGCGAGAACACCTTGCTATTCACATGTTTTTTTGTTTTTTTTGGTTTCAGCTGGAAAACAAAAAACAAAAAAAATGTGAATAGCAGGGTTTCGTAGCATCGTGGCGAGAATATCATGCTATTCACAGTTTTTGTTTGGGGGGTTTCAGCTAGAAAACAAAAAAAAACAAAAACAACTGTGAATAGCAGGGTTTTCTCGCCGCCAAACCACCAAACACTGCTATTCACAAGTTTTTCTGGCGCTCATCGGCGCCGACCATCGCCGGCGAAGTTTGCAGAACTCTGAACACCAAAAAACAAAAAAAACCTCTGAATAGCAGTGTTTCGTGGTATCACTGACAAAAAAACGAAACAAACCTGTGAATAACAATGTTTTGTTGCCCTGCTGTTCCTCCTCCTCCTCCTCCTCCTCCTCCTCCTCCTCCTCCTCCTCCTCCTCCCCCTCTTCAGCCCCCTCTTCCTCTTCGTCCTCCTGCCCCTCCTTGTCCTCCCCCTGCTAGCCCGACCCCTTTTATTCTTACTCCTCCCGTGCTCATCATTTTCCTCCCCCGCCTTCTGCCTTTTCTCCCTTATTATTCTTCTCCTCATCATCATGTAACACATCCGTCAGAAGGTGGTGTTGCTCCTGTCGGCCGCAGGCGCAACAAATGGCACAACCCAACTCGGCTGTACGCTCGGCCGCTGATGGCGCAACAAATGGCACAACCCAGCAAATGGCTCCTGGGACATGGCTGTACGCTCGGCCGCTGATGGCGCAACTTGTATACTGCAGCCGAAAGAAGAATATTGCATTCTCAGCCGCCGAGGGCGCAACCTCTGGCGCAACCACTCGGAGACGGTTGCATTTTCGGCCGCCGAAGGCGCAATTGTTATGATGATGCTAAACCCACATTTCGCTTCGCGGATTGCATCTGCATGGTGAGTGCGAGTCTGACCATACACCTGGTCTCAGAAGAACACTTCGGCAGAGCCGATTTAAACAACGCGTGCGCACGCGCGCCTGATGCCGAGTCACTCAGCGGGTTCGGTCAAGCCAGCGAGAGAGCTCACTGGCCGTAGTCCTTGGCCCACGCGTCGCGGAGCATCTGGCCAGTGGCGAGCCAGAGGTCGCTGCCGCGGTTCCAGTACGCCCATTGGAAAGAACGCACCTTGCATGGGCCAGAGAGCGGACAGGAACTGCGCATGTCGCGCTGGGCCGCCTCTCCAAATCCCAGCGCGTGCCACCCGCCAACCTTTTCGCGCGGGGCGAATGACACGTCCCACCCCCTCAAGGGCGGCGTTCAGCTTCACTGAAATTTGGAGAGGCGGCGCCAGCGCGAACAGATGCCGCACGCGCCGTTCAAGTTGCCTGCCTTGTTGCGGAGGAGGACAGAGCCTGTGTTGTATTTGTTTTGTCTACGGCTGTAGGCCCTCGCGGGAGGCATCCTAAAATGTGGATGCCCTTTTCGCTGCGAAAGACAAGCGCGGGTTCATCGTTGATTCTTCGCCGCGTGAGGTTTGTCGCTGCCTCTCGCTGGCCGTCGCTCTCCTCCCCGTCTGTTTCGCCCTCGTCAGCCGCCTCTGAGACTCTGGAAAGGGGGCATCCAAACTAGGATGCCCCTTCTTAAGGTTCCGTTAACACTGTGTAGTATTGTTCTTGTTTGGTTTGCTTTTTTGCGCGGTGCCCTGCCTCGTCGCGCTGTTGATGCTCGGGGGCGTCTAGGCGCCGTCTTGGAGGCCTCTCGGATCGCCTTGAGCGGGGTGGCGGTGGTCTTGGAAGCTCCTCGGGTCGTCTTGCTGCGGTCCCGCTGGAAGGAGCGGTGGCCTTGTCTGCCGTCGCTGAGACCTCTGGAAGGGGGCATCCAAACTAGGATACCCCCTATCGGTCCAATAGGCATGGCCCGAGTCTCTTGGGGCCTGCTCGTTTTGTCGCCTCGCGCCCGAATTCTGGCATTAGCGGCGGCAGCCAGCCTACTGGTCGCCGAAGCACACGTCACGGATGCTCCTCCGAGTTCTCTGCGCGAGCTCGAAGTACTTCTCCCTCTGCGCGACCGTGGCCAGGGAGATGAAGCGGCACCTCTCCGACAAAAAGCTTGTCGCACTTGGCCTGCGATTTCGGAGAGGAGCACTTGGTCTTGGAGGGCGGTTTGAAGGCCGACGGACTTTGTCACGCCCTCCCAGGGGCGCTTGGGCGGGCACCGAAGTTCGTCGGCCTTCAAAGGCTTAGGTGTTCAAGAGCCAAACCTTCTTCTCTGGAAAGGCTTGCTGAAGGCGCTCGCGCTCCTGCGCCCCCTCCTTCGCGCCCTCCGCCTTGCCCCGGGCCTTCGCCTTCCGCGCCTGCCGCTTTTTTTTCGGCGAAGCGCCGAACGAGAAGCAAACGGAGCGAGGACTGGCACGCTGAGGAAACCGCTCCCGAGGGGTCCCGCGGGAGACCTCGAAGAGGCCTAAAACTCCACCCTCGCAGGCAGCTTGCGTGGCAGAAGCCCGTTTCCGAGTTTCGAAAAAAGGCCAGCCCTTGCTCGCTCCCTTCGGGCGCGCCGCCGTGCCTCAGGCGCGCCGTTTCCTCGACCAAGTGCTCCAGCTTGCCGTTCTTGCTCTTGGCCTTCTGCAAGGCCTTCTGGTTGTCGTCGGCTGCGCGCTGGGTGGGGTCTGTTACGTGTTGTGTTGTGGCGGACTGATGCGCGCTGTCCGTGTTGGTGTTGGTGTTGGTGTTGTTGTTGCTGTTGTGGTGTGTGTTGGTTGGTGTTGGTGTTGGTGTTGTGGTGGGTGTTGTTGCTGCTGTGTTGGTGTTGGTGTTGGTGTGGTGGGTGTTGGTTGGTTGTGGTGGGTGTTGTTGCTGCTGTTGTGGTGGGTGTTGGTGTTGGCTGAGCGTTGGTTGGGCTGTAGTGCGTTGCAGGTGCGGTGGTGGCGCGGCGCGTTCGGTTGCACCGCGTCGCTGTTCACCTGTTAATTTGATTGGGTTCACCCCAGCACCTGGGCCACGAAGACGTCGCGGCGCATGAAGAACAACTGCTTGCGCTGGCTCTTGACCTGCTGTGAGAGGGTGGCCTTGTCGCGCCTCAAGGCTTCGAGCGTGCTGCGGTACTTGCGCGGGTGCTTCTGCGCAGCCTCCTTGAGGAACTCCTTTCACCCAAGGTTTTGCGACCCAGTTCATTAGGGACTTGTTGCGCTTGCGGTCGCGGCAATTCTCTTGTTTCGTCTTGACGGCCTTCTTGGATGTAGCTGGCATGGCGCGATGCGGCGCCAGCGCTGGGGGAGAAGAGCGAGAGAAAAAAACGCAAAACAAGGCACTCGATTCAGAGCAAACTACAGATAATCGCAACAAGTTTGACTGAGGCGGAAGAATACCAGACGGATGAGGATGAGGAGGCGGGCACGGAACGCGAGGAAGAGAAAGAGGAGTGACGTGGGGAAGGTGAGAAAGAGAAGGACGAGGAAGGGGGAATGAGAAGGAGGAGGGAGAGTAAGAGGAATAAGAGTATGAAGGAACAACAAAGGATGGCGTGAGGAGGAGGAGGAGGAGAAAGATAACAAACAAGAGGGAGATCGTTGGAACGATCGCTATCCGTGAGAACCCATTGGGGTGCGATCGGTTGGCAATCAATCGGCTGGCTTGCGACCCATTGGACTGGTTTCGGTTAGGTTGCAGCCGGCCGCGTCGAAATAGACGTGACTGAATTCGGTTGGATTGCAATCCGTTGGCTTGCCATCGTAGTCAGGCTGATGCCCTCCTGGCCAGTCGGCGAGGAGGCTGGGGCGAAGGAGTGAGAGGATGAGGATGATGAGGACCATGTGGATGAGGGCGAGGAGAGGGCGGATGAGGAGGAGGAGGAGGACGAGGAGGATGATGAAGAGGTGGGCGAGCAGGACGAGGATGAAGAGCAGAAGGGGGATGAGGAAGATCATCGGAATGATGGCTCCCTGCCGATGTGCGTTGCTGTGGGGTCTCTCCGTCCCCCATCCGTTTCCTAATGTTCCTTCTCCGCCCCATTCGCCAACAAGGCTTGCGGCAAGATGGTCAACGCGTCACATTGGAAAACGAAGAGGGTGATGAGGGGGAGAAGGACGAGGAAGAGGAGAGGAAGCAGGGTGAGGGGTAGGAGGAGGAGGAGGAGGAGGAGGAGGAGGACGAGGAGGAGGAGGAGGAGGAGGAGGAGGAGGAGGAGAGCGATGGGGATGAGGAGGAGGGATGGATGGAGGTGGGGGCGCTGAGCTATGGTTGGCGAGGAGGCTGGGGCGAAGGAACAGGAGGATGAGGATAACGAGATCAATGACGAGGAAAAGGAGATGGGGAAGGAGGAGTAGGAGGAGGTGGAGGAGGAGGCGGATCATCGGAGTGATCGCATGCTGGAGGACGGGGTGCTGGGGAGGGGCTGATAATTTATTCATTTATATATATATATATATATATATATATATATATGTCAGAGCGCGAGCGCAATGATGTTGCGAAACCATACATATATATACACATTATACATGTATGTGTATGTATATTTGAAATGGTTTCGGGACAATAGTTTGTGAAATCCCTGCGACACCTGTAGCTTTTGCAGAATTTTGGCATGCGCGCGCGACGACGCGCGCGCGTGCACTTCGTTTTTTTGCAACAGATTCTCGCGACAGCACGCGCGCAAAAGGCCTTTCTAACGAGTTCGACATGCGCGCGTGCGAAGCCCGTCTTGTAGAATTCCATGAAGATGTTGGAAACCTGTGGTTTTAAGAATTCGCAGGAGCGCGCGCGCAAGCTTTCTTGAAACTCGGTGTTGCGAGACCATGTGTTTCTACATGTTTTTGGACACTCGATATTGACATCCTTACAACGCCGCAGGTTTTTAACGGATTTCGGCATGCGCGCGACGACGTGCGCGTGTGCACTTCGTCCCATTTGTTGCCAGGGATTCTTGGCAACTCTTGATTTTTTGATCAGCGAATGCTGGCGCATAGTATTCTATGCAGAGGATGGCGGGGGGGATCGATACTTGTTGAGCTGGGGTGTTGTGAGTTCATATTTGAGATGGACGATGGGGCAGAACCATATGTAAATCGCAACACGAAAAGGGGGGCCGTGCTCCCGGCGGGGGGAGGGGGGAGATCTGATTTTTCTTAGGAAGGATAATCGATGTGGTGCAAAGCAATGCCACGCAACTCCAACCAGTGCGAAGCAACGCAAGTAGATGCAACGCAATGGGATTGCAACGCAATGCACTGCAAAGCAATGCCAAGCGATGCACCGCACTGGAAAGACATGCAACGTAATGCAACGCAACGCAATGCAATGCAATGGAACGCAACGTATTGTAATGTAGTGCGTGCAATGGGATTGCAACGCAATGCAATGCAAAACAATGCAAACCAGTGCCGCTCAATGGAATGCAACGCAAAACAATGCAAAATAATGCAATGCAGAGCAATGTAACGCAATGCACAGTAATGCACAGCAGTACACGGCGATTCAACGCAATGCAAAGCAATGCAAAACTATGCAAATCAATGCCAACGCGATGCAAACAAATGCAAAGGCTGCACAGGAATGCAAAGCAATGAAATGCGCAAATCATTGCAACGCCATGTAAGGCAATTCAAAACAGTGCCAAGCGATGCCAAGGCATGCCACGCATCTCCAACCAGTGCGAAGCAACTCAATGCAATGCAACGTAATGGGATTGCAACGCAATGCAATGCAAAGCGATGCAAAGCTATGCAACGCTGACAAGACATGCAACGCAATGTAATGCAATTCAATGCAATGCACTGTAATGCAATGCGCTGAGGTTGCAACGCAATGCAAAGCAGTGTCACGCAATGGAATGCAACGCAACACAATGCAAAATAATGCAACGCAAAGCAATGCAACGCATTGCACAGTAATGCACAGCAATGCAAGGCAATTCAACGCAATGCAAAGCAATGCAAAGCAACGCATATCAATTAAAATCAATGCCACAGCAATGCGACGCACTGCACACCAATGCAAAGCAATGCGAGGCAAGGCAACGCAATGCAAAGCAATGCTGATGCAATGCAAAGCCAAATCAATGCAATGTAATGCAACGCATTGCGATTGCAATGCAATGAACTGAACTGAAATGCAATGCAATGCAATGCAATGCAATGCGCAGCAATGCAACGTAATGCCAAGCAATGCCAAGGATTGCAACGCAATGCAATGCAATGCAATCCGATTCCAACGCAATGCAATGCAATGAAATGAAATGCAATGCACTGCAAAGCCGTGTGCAAAGCAACGGGCGTCGGCTGGCGGCACTGGAGGCGGCGATGGCGGCGACGGGTAACGACGAGCGGCACTAGGGCCCAGCGGCGACGGCGGCGACTGGCGGCGATGGGCGGCATCGAGCCGGCCAGACTGGCATTCAGGCCCAGTTACCAGCGGCGACGGCGGTGGTGATGGGCGGCGGGCGACGGGCGGCAATGAGCCGGCCACACTGGCACTCAGGCTCAGTTATTTTTGAGACCAAGCAAGAACCCTTAAGTGCAAGCGGTGTTTGGGGAATTGTAAGCTCCATGGCAGGCGTACCGCTTGGGCAACGATGCGCTATACTGTGTTTGTGCTACATGTTCGGGTCGGACGTGCGTCTCCAGCATAAGCACGTATATAGTATTCAACCAGCGTGTCCTTTCTGCGTCCTCCGTTCGAGACGTTGGAGGTCTGGGAGCTGGTGCTCACGTCCAGCGCGGCGGCGGCCCGGCCGAGTGAGGGCGCGGATGGCACTCCCCGATTGCCCTCTTCCTCGTTCGGTCGCAGCTCCTGGAAGGTGAAATTCGGTATCGGTACACAGTCAAGGCGCTGAAATAAGGACCACTCGGGCCGTTTCTCAGATATAAGTCGGTGAACCTGTTCGTGGCCGAGGCTAGCCGTGGCCAGAAAGGCCTCTTCGTTTCTTCTTCAGCGTTCCGGATGGTCGGAAGCCGTATCCCGCTCAGTCCCGCTTACTCTTGCCTGACTTGGATGAATCGGGGTCTGACGTGGTTTATCATGGCGCCTGGCCCCTATCAGCCGATAGTGTCTGCGACCGAACATGAATATGCGACCAAACGAAGCCCGAAGATGTCGCCGAAAACAAAGTCCGACCGAAATTCTAACCAACATTGAACACCGTATTGATCAATCTCGGGCGCGTTCGGGAAAAAGCAGGGCGCCGGTTTCGGTCGCATTCGGGCAGATTTCTGGGCACAGTTTCGAGACGAGGCTACGTGAGGTTTACATCTGCTCGACAGCCCCTCAGTCCTGCTGAATTGTCCTTGCTCGTTGCCGCGAGACCCTCCCATATGTTGTTCCCCTGACCATCGGCGGAGGTGCCCCAGATCCAGACTGTCGAGAAGATCGTGGAGATCCCGCAGATGCGGGTCAACACGCGGCACGTGCAGGCGACCCGGCGCGGGGGTCCGCTCAGGATTTGTTTTCTGTTCTGGTGCGGTAGAGCATAAGGCAGCATTGGCGCGTAAGCTGCCCGCGTGCGGTCGCGCGTAAGTGCCCTCGTGTTCAGTGTGGCGTGCCGCGCTGGCGGCCCGCATTAATCTACGGCGTAAGGTCGCTATGCCTTCTCGCGTGAGGCCCGTCTGTTTTCGTCGCTCGTCTTGAGCCGCAGTCGTCACAGGGGCCCCAGGCGGCAGGTTTTGCCAAAAGTTCTCGCGCAGCTTGCCGGATGTGGTGGGGGAGGGGAGCAGGTGGATCAGGAAGAGGAGGAGGATGACGGATCAGGAGATGAGGACGATGATTGATGCGATGAAAATGATGATGTTGATGATGATGTTGATGGTGATGATGATGGTGTTGATGCTTATTATGATGATGATGTTGATGTTGATGATGTTGATGGTGATGATGTTTATGGTGATATGGTGATATGATGATGTTGATGAGACTTGTCCTCTGAACGTGCAGGAGATGAATACACAGAGTCCGATACGTTTCGCTCAAGCCTTTTTCTCCTCAGGGAGCACCTGACACGTATGCGCCCTCCCGCCCTGCGGCTGCCATCGTGGACGCTTGTCTGCATCTGGTGTGCTCTGGACGCGTGGCAGCCAGGCTTGCTGCGCGCGGGCGGCGGAGGCGGCCCGCCCGACGACTGGGACAGTCGGGCGGCCTTGGCTGCCCAGCGGGCCGCCGAGCGCGGCGCCCAGCTTGCCGCGGCGCGCGCGGCCAACCTCAGCAGGTGCCACGCCGCGCTGGACGAGGTGCAGGTCGTGTTGACCAACCTGTCTACGGAGCTGGCCGAGTTCCGCACCCTGCAGGCGACGCCGTCCGAGCTGCACGAGGAGCCCGACACGCTCCTGTGGCACGCGGTTGGGGTGGTGCTGACCGCGGCGTTGACGCAGTGTGGCACGTGCCTCGTCGCCTTGCGTCGTCGCGATGGCCCTCCTGCCCGCCAACCTGAGCCTCTTCCTGAGCGACGGGACCGCCGCCGAGGCGGCGGAGTTCTTCAGTGAGCTGGTGCCAGGTCTGGTTGTCAGCTTCTACTACGAGGACGACCCGAGCATATGGCACGAACGGCTGCTGCTGTGGCCGTACCCTGGCGCTTTTCCCAACACCTGCTGGAGCTGCTTCACGCCTGACGGCGATGTGTATCCCGAGGAGATGGCGGCTGGGCCCGACGGCGATGGGCCGAGCCGCGTCTCCCTCACGATCGGGGCGACTCCTGCTGCTGTTCGCCCATCAGGGCGAGTCTACAGATTTCGTGAATATCCTGCCGAGGACGACATGATCGACCTCTTGCGGGACGCTCGCCTGGCTGGCCGCAGCGCCGGCTTGCGCGAGCCCGAGCCGACGGCCTTCATGCGCGACGGCGGCCGACCCTCCAGGAGCACGACGGTCAGCCTCAGCGACGTGCCAGGCTTCCTGCGCCGCACGCGGGGCAAGGGCCCGTCCGCAGCCGTGCCGCGCGGCCCGCCCCCTGGCCTGCCTGTGGCCCCGCCCCCGCTTGATGCTGCGGGCGCTGAGCCAGGGGCGCTTGCCGACGGCGAGGTCGGGGGCATTCCGACCCCGAGGGGCGGCCCTGGCGCGGTCGTGCTCACGGACGAGCGGGCCGCGCCGCCTGGGTCGGCATGGATCGTGATGAAGACGGTCCCCAACGAGTGCCAGCAGCTCGACGAGGTCGCCCCGAAGGCGGGCGACGTGATTTGGGGGGAGAGCGGGCTCTACAGCACGATGGGCGGCTTCATTGTCCCGATCGAGCTCCACCCTGTCCCGCTGCCTGCCGAGGTGTCGGACAAGCTAGCTGACGACGACGCGCGCCTCCTCGGCCCTCTCCAGCGCACGCGGGAGGGCCGCAGGCACCGCGACTTTCGTGATGCGGTGTCGTCCATGAGACAGGAGCAGCATGACGATTTTCCGCTCGTCGGCGAGCGCAGCTTCAAGTGGTTGTGCGACTACATCGTCGACCACGGGGGCACACCAGATGGCCGCCACACCAAGTGGATGATGGAGAGCGGCTGCACGAAGGACTCGGCGGCTGCGCACATCCACGATCTGCTTGGCTTCGCCATCGAGCTGGCCGTCACCTACGACCAGGTCGACGGCTCCAACCTCGCCAGCATGGAGGTGGTCTCACGGGCCTACCAGCTGATCGAGGAGACCATGGGGAGCATGAAGATCGAGGGCGTCGAGCACTACATCGGCCGCCAGAAGCAGAGCGCCCGCCGTGGCGTCGCGATGGCACCGGGGGTCGCTAAGTACGCCACCGAGCAGCTCGCCAAGGAGACGGAGATCCAGAAGCAGAGGCGCAAGGCGCGCGAGGAGAAGTCTGCCCAGTCGGGCAAGAAGGACAAGGGGTGACCTGGGGTCGGCGGCCGGGAGGTGGCTCGACCCGATCGCCGCAATTTGAGAGCCAGTTTTGTGGACATCCTGATGTCCAACCTCCTGGCGATGGCATGCTGCCCTTTGCTGTGTCTGCGTCGCCGATTTCCTCATCTCCCCCGCCTGGACTGCCCCGTTCGGTTCGGGCTCGCCTTTCTCGCGCCCAGTTGATCGAGGAGCGTACTCGGGACACCGTGGAGTGCCTCAACTTGCTTGGGGGCTACGCCACGCCGCGGGTCGCGCCAGAGCGCCTCTCGCATCTGGATGTTTCGCTGCATCGACGTGTTCGAGGGCTGCATCGTGATATGGCTGCCCCTCCGAGCACGTCGGCCCAGGAAGCCTGCTCAGAGCTTTTGGGCCGCCCGTGTCTGCACTGCGACACGGCTAACGACTTGCCGCTGAGGCCCTACGCTCCGCACCTCGTGAGCTGGCCCGAGTTGGGAAACGAGCCTCAGTGGCTCGCGGATCGGCTGGGGACAAGCGAACGATGCTCTCTCTTGGACCTCGACCATGCTTTGCTGCTGCCGCCACCGAGCTTCGACGAGGCCGTGGAGACAGAGGGGGGGCCCGCGTTGTACATGGACCCTGTGCTGGAGCGGAACAGGCCGCTCTACCTCGATTTCATCCAGTCTGGCATCTCGCGGGGCGTCTTCGTCTTAGGGGAAGAGAGGGCCGAGGACGTCTCCGCCTTCTTCGTGGCCAAGAAGGACGAGCGGATCAGGATGGTGCTGGACTGCAGGCGTAGCAACCAGCGTTTTCAGCCCCCTCCGTCGGTCAGCCTGTTCTCCGCCGCGAGGTTCGCGGACCTCGAGGTGCCGAAGGACACGCCCCTCTACTGCGCGGGGGTGGACGTCCAGAACGCGTTCTACCAGCGCAAGCTGCATGCCTACCTGCGGTCGTACTTCTGCTTGCCGAAGGTCACCGCGGGCGAGCTTGGCATCAGCAGGCTTGACGGGCGGCGTGTCCCGCCCTGGGCCTGCCTTTACCCACAACTTGCCGTTGTTCCCATGGGGTGGAGCTGGGCACTCTTCTTCGTTCAGAAGGCTCACGAGCGGACGCTGGACCAGCACGACGCCCTGAAGCCCGAGCTGCGGGCGGTCGACTTCGTGCCGGTTCCCAGCCCGCTCAAGGAGCCCATCCACTCGCTGTACGTCGACAACGTGCTCGTGGTCGACACCGACCGCGAGGCCGTGACCAGGGTCAGACGTGAGGCCTCCAAGGCACTGGAGGGCTCCGGTCTGGCCGTCCACGACGAGACCGACGCCGCTGAGAGCATGACCATGCTTGGCGGGCAGCTGCATGGATCGCCTGCTCGCGCCACCTTGGCGCCACGGAGGTTCTGGAAGCTGTGCATGGGGCTTGGCTACTTGGTTCAACGGCGCCCCCGCGTCACCAGCCGTGACATCGAGCACGTCATCGGCCACTGCGCGTTCGCCGCGCTGTGTCGGCGCGAGAGCTTGAGCTGCTTCAGCGCCGTCTACTCGTTCGTCCAGCAGAATTACCAGCGCGCCAGGCCCCTCTGGGCGTCGGCGCGGCGCGAGTTCAGGATCTTCCGCGGCTTGCTGGTCACGCTCGTCTCGGACCTCGACGCCGAGTGGTCCACCAAGGTCGTCATGACTGACGCCTGCGAGACGGGCCGCGCCTCGGTCGAGGGCGAGTGGGACCTCTCCGAGGTGCAGAGTGCTGGCCGCTGGCACGAGCGGTGGCGGTTCCGCCACGCGCGTGAGGCGGGCGGGGGTTGGCGGCCGCGCGACCGCGCGGCACGTGCGGCCGAGGCCGCCGAGCTGGATGCACACCCGTCTGTTCTGTTGCGCCAGGGTCTCGCCAACAAACGATTCCCTGAAGTGTCGACGCGCGCCATCCGCCGCGCCAGCTGGTCGACCATACACCACTCGCCTCTCTTCGGCAAGGGGCCCATGCATCGTAAGGAGGCAAGGGGTGACTTACACGCCGTGAAGCTGATCCTGTCGGACGCGGACTCCTGGGGGAAGAGGCGCGTCGTCTTGGGGGACAATCTAGCACTCACACTTGCACTATCTAAAGGACGCTGTCGTGATATATTTCTGCTCAATATCTTGCGGCGAGGCGCCGCCTTGACTCTCGCCTCGGGGGCCCGCATGCATCGACGATGGGTGCCCAGCGAGGTCAATGCGGCCGACGGTGACAGCCGCTCCCGCGAGGGTGCTGCAGGACGCGCTGCATCTGGGGCCAGCTGGCGCGCTGCCGCGGCGCGTGGGCGCCAGCTTCGGCACCGCCGCAGCTCGGCGCGGGGCCCCGAGGGCGACAGTCGGCCCGACAGCGGCTGGCCCGCGGCCCCAGCGGCCCCGCCTGGACTCGAGCGCAGCCCTGCCACTGGCAGCCGCGCGCCCGCTGCGGTCCCGCGGCCTGGCGGCGCCGGCGTCGGCCAGGCGGCTGAAGCGCAGCGCGCCTGGGAGTGGCCCGTCAGCGCAGGCCCCTCCGCAGCCCTCGGCGGCTCGGACGCCGCTGCGCCGCAGCTGGGGCCCCCTGGGCCCGCTTGCCTGGCGCCGCCGCGAGGCTCTGTCTCGACGTCCGTCGGTGGTGCTAGCGGCCCCGCGCAGCACCATGCATCCCCCCGCGGGAGCTGCCGCGGTCTGTGCAGCGCCGCCTGGACGCTGGGGAGCAGGCGCGGGACACCACCCGCCAGCTCTCCATCACCGAGGCTGCCGCGGTGGGACGGCGGAGCCGACTGCAGTACACGCGACTGCTCGAGCTGTTCCTCAGGCGCAGCCGCCTGACGTCTCTGGCGGCGCCTGCTGCCGCCGCGGACGCCGCGGTGGTGAGGTTCTTCGACGAGCTGTACCTCGAGGGGAAGGTCGCGTCGACGGGCGAGAAGCTCCTCGCCGCGATCTTCATGCACGTGCCCGACTACCAGAGCAAGGGGAAGCTGGCCCTGCCGCGCGCCTACCGCGCGCAGCGAGGCTGGCGCCTGCTGCGGCCATCGCGGACGCGACGCCCGCTGCCCTGGGCGGCCTGCATGGGCGTGGCACGCCAGATCTGGAAGATCAGCGGCCGCCCCGCCCTCGCGGTGTTCTGGCTCCTGATGGTGGACACGTACCTGAGGCCTGGCGAGGCTTTCCGCCTGACTTGCGGCCAGGTGATCCCTCCGCAGGCGCACATGCCCAAGGTGACGATCCACATCAACCCCGACTACATGAAGAGGCCGAGCAAGACTGGCGAGATGGACGAGACAGTGGACGCGGCACGTCCGTGGCTGGGCAACCTGCTGGTTCGACTGGCCCAGGGCCCGCCCAGTGGCCCCCTGTGGACCTTCACTATGACGGGGGCCAAGGACGTGTTCGAGCGCGCGACCCGCGCGCTGCACTTGGACAAGCTGCTGCCCGTGCTCTACACAGCCCGACACAGCGGTGCGTCCATCGATCGATTCACTGGGAGGATCTCGCTGCAGGAGGTCCAGCGGCGCGGCCGCTGGCGCCAGCCGAGCTCGGTCAGGCGCTGCGAGAAGCGCGGGCTCATCCAGGCAGTGTGGAGCGAGATGGAACCCTCAGCCAAGGCGTACTGCCTCCAGGCCGAGGCCGAGCTGCCCTCGCTGCTCGCCGCCGCCTCGCTATCCGCCAACGCTTGAGTGACCCCCGTACCAAGAGGCACGAGTATTTCTATGTAGAAATCTTCTCGGGCTCAGAACATTTCTCGAATTCGTTGCGCCGTCGTGGGTTCAGCGTGTACTCTTTCGATGTGCTGCAAGGGCCCCAAGGTGACCTCCTGAGGCCCGCTGTCCTTAGGCGCATCTTGAGAATGATCAAGTCCGACAAGTGTCTCGGTGTGCTAGCTGGTGTGCCATGTAAGTCGTTCTCCATTGCCCGAGGAGGCCATAATGCAATCAGATCGTCGCAAGCTCCCTCTGGCCCCCCCTCGCTCCCGCCTCATTTGCAATGCCTGGTAGACGAGGGCAACAAACTGATTCAGGTGTCCTGTAAGATCTTTAAGTGCTGTAAACAGATGCGGGTTCCTTTTTTTTGTGGGAGAATCCTCAGTCATCCTACATGTGGAAAATGGCTGCTGCCGTTCAGATCTTTCGCTGGCCCGGGGTCCGCGACATTATAACTAACTGTTGCGGTTGGGGCACGCCGTGGTGTAAACCCACTAGGCTGAGATGCTTCCTGCTGCCGAGAGCCGACGAATTGTGTAAGCGTTGTAAAGCTGTCCGTGGCATCTGCTCGTTCTCTGGAAAGAAACACCAGATTCTCCAGGGCCGAGACGGCCTGGGCATTCACTGGACCGCTCGTGCCGCTGCTTGCCCTCACGTGCTTGCGAATCGAATGGCCGATGTGTTTCAAGATGCTGCATTCGATCGTGTCTTTCGGCGAACCATCCGCCTGTACCCCTTCCGCGTGCATGACCCCGAGCCGCACTGACGGCAGTGAACCGATAGCGACTTTTGGTGCCACGAATGTCGGCGCGAATTTGTAATGTGCGTTGTTGTGTGTGTCACGCCGGCGTGCTCCCAGAGTTGTGCTGTCTGCAAGGTCACCACATGCGGATGACAAATGTGAGAGTTCTGTATAAATGGACGGGTGGGGAATCTCCGACTTGTCCTCTGAACGTGCAGGAGATGAATACACAGAGTCCGATACGTTTCGCTCAAGCCTCCCTCCCTGTCTGAACTGGTGCACGACCTACCCGCCCTAGCTTTTGGCGGGCCGCAAGCAATTGTCTTGGCTGCACGAATCTGTAATGTGCGTTGTTGTGTGTGTCACGCGGGCGTGCTCCCAGAGTTGTGCTGTCTGCAAGGTCACCACATGCGGATGACATATATGAGAGTTCGGTATAAATGGACGGGTGGGGAATCTCCTGATTATGCGTCTGCTGATGCCGCTGCTGATTGTGATGACGATTCCAATAATGACGATTCCGACGAAGATGCAGATTCTGATGACGATGATGATGATGATGATGATGATGGTGGTGGTGATGCGGATGGTGGTGATGATGATGGTGATGATGGTGGTTGTGTGAGATGTGCGCTGTGCATTTTGTGTATTGTGTATGGCATGATTGTAGCACAGCGAGCGTGCTGTATCGTTTGGGCCCAAACCCTTTAGGGCCCTTGAGTCGAGCGCCCCAGCGGTGTGAAGAGATCATCAGATGTTCTTCTGACTGTTTATTCTTATTGCCATCAAAGACTTCGGTGCTTGTGTACGTATATATTTGTAGCGGAGCCTGGTAAGCCAGGCTCACGCTTCGACCCTCTATATCTCAGCGACCTCTCTCCAGAACTGGTCGCCAACTCCATAAGCAGCTTCGATCTCCCAGCTGCTCTTAGCGATTTCGCAGCAGATCTCAGCGATTGCGCAGCAGATCTCATATGATATTTTCAAACCTGTTTTTCGGCAGCCCACGCAGACGACCTCGCAGTCGGTTTCATAGACAAGGGCAGTTTTGATTTCGAGCAGCAAGCACCGGGCGGCGATCCCTTGCAGTTTCAGCTCAGCACGACGTCTGAGCCAATGGCGGACATGCTACCGGAGCGAGGAGTTCCACAGTTCGAAGGCACGCTCGGCAAATGGAAAGAATACGAGAAGCGGGCGATGATTTTCATTGCGAAGCTCACATTGGAGAAGAAGGAGGGCGAAGCGGCTCTCGTGCTCAGCGCAGGTCTCACAGGCGAAGCTTGAGACGAAGTGGAGGATCTCTCAGCAGACGAGCTCATCAAGCCCAACGCGGCGAAGCAGCTCGTGGCCATATTACGGAATCGTTCCAAGATGGACGACTGGACGGAGCTCGCGGACGACTTTGTGGAGTACTTCTTCAAGCTCGAGCGGTACAAGGGCGAGAAGCTGTTCGCATGCATCTCAAGAGTGCGCGCTGCAGAGCGCAGGCTCAGGACGCACGACATCGAGCTACCGGCGAAGGTCCGAGGCTGGCTCGCGCTACGACGAGGAGGACGCAGCGTGGACCAGAAGGCGGTCATCATGTCGGTAGTTGGTAAGGATATCACACAGGAGAAGGTTATTGAGGCGTCGGAGACAACGTTCGGACAGGAGAGTATCATGCACGAGCCGAATCACACGCGGAAGCAGTATTTCGCCGACGAGGACGCAGCTGAGTACTACTACGAAGAGTTCTATACTGGCGAGCCAGAGGGCGAGCCAGACTACGACGACCAGACGTACTTGGCGGAGGATGACGAGACCTGGTACGACTGCATAGAGAGCTGCTACCAGCGCCACCCCGACACAGCGCAAGAGCTCGACCCAGGCGAACACGACGAAGTCTACGCAGCCTACGCGGACGCCAGGAAGCGGTTCAACGACCCGGAGCTAGCGCGCGGTTTTTACCCGGTAGTGACGATGGTAGGCGGAAGCTCAGGTTCGGCCGCAGCATCAGCAGGAGGTTCGCGCGGAAGAGGCCGGTCCGCATGCTTAGTGGGGTTCTGGTTTTCTTCCTCGCCGCGTCGCGCCCGCGTCGCCCCCCCCCCGCGAGCGCGAATCTCCCTCTTCCCCTCCTCCTCTCCCTCTCCTCCTCTTCCTCGCCTCGCCCGCGCGCAATGCGTGCGCGGCACGTGCATGAGACGCGCGTTCTACTTGCAGCCGCACGCACGCACACACGCAAAACACATGCGCTCAAGATCGCAGGGCGTCGCAGTCGTGGCAGGTGCACTGCATCATGCACCCAAGACGTATGCGCGCGGTCGCCCAGGGCATCGCAGGCGCGGCACAATCTCGACGCCACAGGGGGTGCGCTGGGGGTGGGGGCGCTATGCGTTGCAGACTCGCAGGGCGTGGCAGACGTGGCATGTCCTCGACGCCGCGGGGGGTCTTTTGGGGGTGGGGGCGCCATGCGTTGCAGGCTCGCAGGGCGTGGCAGGCGCGGCGTTTCCTCGACGCCACAGGTGCGTTGGGGGTGGGGGCGCCATGCGTTGCAGGCCCCCAGGGCGTGGCAGGCGTCATTTCCTCGACGCCGCAGGGGGTGCGCTGGGGGTGGGGGCGCTATGCGTTGCAGGCTCGCAAGGCGTGGCAGGCGTGGCATTTTCGACGCCGCAGTGGGTGCGCTGGGGGTGGGGGCGCTATGCGCTGCAGGCTCCCAGGGCGTGGCAGGCGTTGCATTTCCTCGACGCCGCAGAGGGGTTCGCTCGGGGTGGGGGCGCTATGCGCTGCAGGCTCGCAGGGCGCGGCAGGCGCGGCATTTCCTCGACGCCGCAGGGGGCGCGGGGGGGTGGGGGCGCCATGCGTTGCAGGCTCCCAGGGCGTGGCAGGCGTGTCATTTCCTCGACGCCTCAGGGGGTGCGCTGGGGGTGGGGGCGCCGTGCGTGGCAGGCGTGGTCCTCGGCGCAATGCGTTGCAGGCTCGCAAGGCATTTCCTCGGCCGCATGGGGGTTCGCTGGTGGTGGGGGCGCTATGCGCTACAGGCTCCCAGGGCGTGGCAGGCGTGGCGCTTCCTCGACGCCGCGAGGGGGTGCGCTGGCGGTGGGGGCGTTATTTGTTGCAGGCTCGCAGGGCGTGGCAGGCGCGGCATTTCCTCGACACCACAGGTGGTGCGCTGGGGGTGGGGGCGCCGTGCGTTGCAGGCTCGCAGGGCGTGACAGGCGTGGCATCTCCTTGGCGCTATGCGTTGCAGGCTCCCGGGGCGTGGCAGGCGTGGCATTTCCTCGACGCCGCAGGGGGGGCTCGCTGGGGGCGGGGGCGCTATGCGTTACAGGGTCCCAGGGCGTGGCCGGCGTGGTGTTTCATTGGCGCCGCAGGGGGCGCGCTGGGGGTGGGGGAGTTATTTGTTGCAGGCTCCCAGGGCGTGGCAGGCGTGGCATGTCCTCGACGCTGCAGGGGGGGCGCTGGGGGTGGGGGCGCCATGCGTTGCAGGCTCTCAGGGCGCGGCAGGCGGACGCCGCAGGGGGTGAGTTGGGGGTGGGGGCGATATGCGTTGCAGGCTCGCGGGGCATTCGAATTGGGCGCTCCAGGCCACGTTTCAGGCTTTCTGTCGAAGTGTCTCGCGTGCGACGCAGCGTGGCAGGCGTGGCGCATCCCAACATCATTCCACCGCCCCGGCAGCGCAAGGTTCACCGCGTGGCATCCCTGCCACCTGCGCAAGGTCCACCGCGTCCTCCTAACAGGGTCACGGTGGGCCTGGCAAGACGCACGTGGTCCAGGAGCTCGGTTTCAAGGCGGTGAACCACATGTGGCCGCAAGAAAGCAAAGCCAGTCCGAGCCTCGTCGTTGCGGCCTTCTCCAACGATCAGGCTAAGGAAATTATGACGGCGGACGTGGGGGCCACGGCGATCAACGGAGCTGGAGGCATGGCCGCGCATGAGCTGACGAACGAGATGATGCGGCGCAGCGCCGACAGGTTCAAGAAACTGGAGCAGCGCTGGCGCCGAGCGCGCGCTTGTCATGTAGGAGACCAGCATGATATCTGCGGCCCTTTTTACACTATGCTGGACTCCAGGGACAGGGGCATGTTCGGCAGGCGCCAGGAATTCGCCGTGGACGAGTCCAACTACAGCAAGGCCCGCCACCATTTCGGGCGGGCCCCCATCGCCATTCGCCTGGGCGGCTTCCCCCAGCTCGCCCTCGACGAAAGCAATGGGGCTCGTCGGTGGCGTCCAAGAGAAAGACGAGGGCGGCAACTGCCAGTTGGTTTCGCCTCCGAGCGTGGAAGTGCAGCGCGCCATCAGTGCCTTCGACGAAGTGCCCCGCGTGGTCGAGCTGAAGGGCACCGCGCTGATGGAGCTGCTCGCTGATCGACCCGCGACCCGCTATCGAGCTTCAAGCCTGGCGACCCGCTGATCGAGCTGCTCGCCTGCATTCGCCTCGTGCGCCGGATTCCCGATCGCGCGTGGGCCGCCTTCCAGGCTCGGGTCGCCGCCGATTGCGCGACCGGAGTGTGGGGCCCGAGGCGCCGCGAGAAAAAGTTGGCGACCGGATTCGGGATGGCCATGTGCTGGAGCGCGCCGTGCCGATGGCTATCTCGCCAGAGCATGATCGACTCTCGCGCCATGGGCGCGCCGCTGGCTCCCCTGCAGTCAATGGGCGGTGGCGTCGTCTGCATCGTGCCGCAGGGAACTGATGGCACTCGCAAGCGGCCCCCGAACGCGCCGAACCCTGGCGACGCGGGGCGCGCGCGCGGAGTCCTCCCCGCGCGCGTGGGCATAGATGTGAGATTCGCCGTCGAGGCGTCCGAGCGCAAGAGCTTGATCCAGGAGCTGAAGGCCCCGATCGTGAGCTTCGTGCTCGAAATCAGCGGCCAGGACAGGCATGACGCATGCGCTCTGGGAGAGATCTTCCGCCCGTGCTGTCTGCCCGTTGGAATCTGGATGCAGGTTCGCAACTTCGAGAAGCAGAGTCCAGGGGTGGTGGAAGCCCTCGTCAACTCCTTCGGAATCATCGGGATCCAGAAAGAGAAGGCGAACGGCTAGGTTTGTTTCCCGCTAATGGAGGCACACTTCAAAGTGCAGTGCGCCAGCATAGTGCGCGGGGCGCTTCCTGGCGCCCACCGCGTCGCAGGGCCAGTCGATCCGCGCCGGGGTGGCCATCGACTGCGCGCGGGACACGAGCGCTGGCAGACCGGGGGAGAGGGCCGAGAACTGGTGGCCGCACCTGTGCGCGATCCTCAGCAGAGACTTGCATGGACGATGCGCTCTTGCTTCGGCCGCCGCCAAGAGAGGCCCCGCAGGAAGGCCCGCCTCCATCTGTGCTCAAGGCGCTCAAGAAGTTGGGCGAGCGCATGACTGCGCAGACGCGGGATATCGAGGTTCTTGTACTGGGGCGCCAGTGGATCTTGCTGGCGGCGCGAGGTCGTTGGTGCGCACTGGCGCCGGAATCTTCCCGACAGACAGCGCTGTCCAACCGCGTCGACGGCGCGCGGCCCGCGCCGCTCCTGGGCGATTTCGGAGCGGCCGCCCAGCTTTTGCCCTCGTGGCAACCGCAGCCCAGGGACTTCCCATCGAAGGGCGCTCGCAGATTGCGCGCGGGCGGATTGCGCTTGCTTTGCAATTCCTTTGCGCGCGCAGCTCAGAGACTGTCCGTCGAAGAAGCGCGGGGGCAGACGCGGGGGCCGCGCGTGAGCAGCCGTGGGAAAGTAGGCCGACCTAGGCGGGGGATGGGGCGCAGGGGCGCGGGGGAACGCAGCGTGGGGGGGTGGAGAAAGAATTGCTCTAGAGGCCCCCTAGAGGGTTTGCGCGAGTGGTTCGATGTGTGCCGACTTCCAGATTGGGCCCCCTGAGGAGCGGCGATGTGGCAGATCGTCTTGCGCTGCCTCGTTGCCTGTTGCCGCCCCGAGAAATGGCCCTCGGCAACCGCCTCAAATTTTCCCCCGATGAAGGATAGAAGGCGGGGGAGGGGGAGAAGGGCCAAGAAAAGGCGCGTTGGGGGGCAAACCAAGGAAACATTCGCGACGAGGGTTCAGAACGCAGGATTGCGCAAATATGTTTGGCAGGGAAACATGTCCTCTCGCGTGGGCCCTCGGAAACATCTCACGGACTCCCCGAGCCCCCTCCCCTTCCGCGGGATCTGGGGGGGGGATATGACCGAGACACCTCCCAACTAGTTCTCGCTCAGGACATTTCCCTGGGGGTCCAGGGCACCCCCGCGCCCGCCCCTTCGATTCCAATGGCGCACGATCTACAGACAGTTCGCTTTTCGGGAAACGGGGGCGCATGCGGCAACGTTACGTTGACGCGCGAGTTCGGTGACAGACAATTCGGCGGGCAGGAACTTTATGCGCGCACTATGGTACGACGTACGCACGATTGCCATAACTATGCCGTTGCCATCGCGCGCGATCGATTTTAACTTCGCGTAGCATGAATATTGTAAAGCGCGATACCTCTTGTCAGAGGTTGGGGGTGAGATCGCAGTGAATCGAAGACCCCCCGCTGGGAAATCGGTTTCGGTTTCGCGTTCGTGTCGCGCGCGCGGGCGAGGCGAAGCTGCGCGTGATCCTCTTGTAGCTAGGTCAAAGTAGGAGCGAAAGTCCGTTCCCGTCCGCCGGTGGCTGGGAGGTGTCCCGGTTGGGCCAGGCGGTGTCCCGGGTGTCCCGGGTGTCAGTGGGAGCGAAAGTCCGTTGCCCGTCCGCTGGTGGCCAGGGGGTGTCCCAGTTGGGCCGGGCGGTGTCCCGGGTGTCTCGGGTGTCCGGGGTTGGGGTGGGCGGTGTCCTGGGTGTCCCGGGTGTCCCAGGCGTCCCGGCGCTAACGCGTGTTTCTAATTTCATAATTCATTTTTTTTGGCGTTTGCGGTGGGCTTTCTGTTCCAATCCAGCTCACGTAATCCAATCCATCTTGTCCAATCCAATCCGTCTTATATAATCAAACCCATCGTGTCCCATCTAATCTTACCCAACCCAATCCAATCCACCCAACCCAATCCATCAATTCATTTTTTTTGCGCCTGCGGCGGGCCAATCCAATCCATCTCATCCGATCCAATTCTTCCAACCCAACCCATACTATCTTACCTTATCCATCTTACCCCATCCAATCCAATCCACCCAACCCAGTCCATCACTCCATTTTTTGTCGGCGCCTGCGGCGGGCTTCCTTATCCAACCCAATTTATTTTATCCAATGTATCTTGTTCAATCCAATCCATCTTATCTCATCGAATTCATATTTTTTCATCATATCTTATCCCAGTCAATCCAATCCATCCGCCTGATCTCAATCCCCCCACCTCCCTTATCGCCCGCAGGGCGGTCGTATAGGTACATATCTCGTATATTCACTACGCAACAAATATCAATGATGATATCAAGGGGAAGCCTCTTGTGGACTTTTTGAGGCCTTTCGGGCTTGCCTCTTGGGGGCCTCTTGGGGCCTCTCGGGAGTTAGCTGACGGTCTCGGGGGTCATATTTGGGCAGAGGGCTCGACATGTTAGGGGCCGTGACGGGTGTGGCGGGCCGTGTTGAGTTTTTTTTGGCCGTTTTATTTCCCTCTTGTGGGCCACTTGATCCGTTTTCGGGAGATTTTGGTGGTCTCTTGGGCCGTCTTGCAGCGCCGGAAGCCAGAAAGGACAAGAATTTTACACTAACTCGGCAACGAAGGTTCGGGGATGAGATCGCAGTGAAACGGAGAGCCCCCCAACGGGAAATCGGTTTCGGTTTTGTGTTCATGTCGTGCGTGCGTGCGAGGCGAAGCTGCGTGGGCGGGCGAGAGGAATGAACCCTCTTCTTGCTAGGGCGCCGCTGGGCCAAACGACCGCCCCCCCCATGGGTTGTCCTCCATCGATATCACTATCGAACTCACTATCGATATCGCGATCGATGGCACTGTCGATATCACAACGGACCTCCCTATCGATCTCATTGTATCACTGTCCCATTTACAATCACCCTCACTATCGGTCTCACTATCGATCACACTCGACCGATACCACTGTCGATCTCACAATCGATCTAACCATCAATATGACAATCGATAGCACGATCCCTCTCACAATCGATATCACTCGGTCGATCTCACGATCGATCCCGCAATCGATCGTACTATCCTTCTCACACCCGATCTCACAGTCGATGCCACTATCGATCTGACAATCGATCCCACTGTCGACCTCACTATCGATCTCACGATCGATATCACTATCGATGTCACTACCGATCTCACTATCGACCGCACGATCGACCTCCCGATCGATATCACTATCGAGATCACCATCGATTATCGATATGATTGTCGATCTCACTATCAATCTCGTCATTGATACCACTATCGGATACACAATCGATCTCGCTATCGGTTTCACTACGAGACACCGACGGGCACCAACGGGACACCGACGGGACAACGACGGGACACCGACGGGACACCGGCGGGACACCCGCAGGACACCCCCAGCCACGAAGGTTGGTCGTATAGGTAGGCGTATGGAAATCAATCGTGCTGGCCTCTTGGGGCCGTCTTGAGCGAAAGAGCCTACAGACCTTTGAACTCTCACAGTTATCTGAGCCTTGGGCCCCTCCACTACGCGCCGACGGCACAATGGCTGATATTCTATTATGTTTTCCCTCTTCCCTCTCCGTTCCCTGGTCCTTCATCAGTTGGAGGGTGGAGGATGAGCAGCAACGGAACCCAGCGGCGGGGCTGTGCTGTGAGAGTCCGGGGCTCGCGTAACGGGGGTCAGCGCTGACGGGGGTCAGCCACTCCGCTCTGGCTGACCCGAGTTTGCGAGCCACGTGGGGCCGACTCCCCCTTTCCGCCCTCCGCCGGCCTGGCTTTGGGAGCTGCTGAGCGGCTGGCCGGGCTTCGCGACATGGCCCTAGTTGTCCCAGGTTTGTGCTGACTGACCTGGGTAACGGTTGGGAATGTTCAGATAGCGTGTCGCTCCGCCAGTTTTGGCCCACCGCGTTTCGGCGCGACTCGCTATCCATTTCCTGGTGCCCAGGCATCGACGCCCCGCGCCTTTCGACGCCATCCGCTTGCTATGCACAGCGTGTCGCTGGGGCCCCCGCCGGGACACGCCAAGCAACAGTTCCTGACCGTAGTGGGTCCCCCAGGACTGGCGCGCGCGCGCGTGCGGAGAGTCCGCGGCCGCCTTGGCTGGTCGCTGCTCCGAGGCGCCGCGCCGTCGCCGTCGGTCTCGTCGCCAGCGTCGTCGTCCTCGTCGACAGCGTTGTCGTAGTCGTTCTCCTCGTCCTCGTTGTCCTCGTCGTCCTCGTCGTCGATCTCGTCCTCGTCGTCGTTCTTGTCCTCGTTGTCGTCAACGTCCTCGTCGTCGTCGTCGGCATCGTCGTCGTCGGCGGTGTCGTCTCCGCGCCTCTCAGGTGCCGCAGATTCAGACCGTGGAGGTCATCAAGCAGGTCATCAAGGAGGCGCACGGGCCCGGGTCGGGTCGGGTCGGGTCGCGCTGTCGCGCCGTCCGTCGCGCCTGAGCTGGGGCGCCGGCTACCGTCGTGTCGAAGCACAAAACATTGCACAAGCCAGTATCGTGTATCGTTTTAGCCGATCTCTATCCCCATCTCCGTCCCCATCTCAATCCCCACCATCGCAGCACCCCAGTTGGGGATATGCCCCTCGAAACGCGGAGGGAACAGCCTTTCTACCCATCTAAGCGGGTAATTGCCACGCCAGTGGGGATGGGGATCGGTTAAGCGATGTTCAAAAAACATGATTTCTCTGAGCTCCCCGCGGATTTCTTGGTTCCGCGCTGGGCCCCCCTGGCGGCGCCTCCGGCGCCGCCCCTGGCGCGCTACGCGCGTCAGGGAGGGGTGTCCAGCGCCAGCCCAAGAAGTCCGCGCGGACATCAGAGAAGTTATGCTTATGCCGTCGTTGTTCCCCTAGACGGGGAGTGATGGTCGCCTCCCCGCCCCAGGAGGCCAGGCCCCGCTGGCCTGGCCCCGGACAGACCACGGCCCAGAGGCACCACGGCCAGGTTTCGAACCAGTCCAGGCCGCGAAGCCGAGCTCTTAGCCCTCCGAGCCGATTCCGTGAGATTTGGCGGAGGAGGAGGAGGAGGAGGAGGAGGAGGAGGAGGAGGAGGAGGAGGAGGAGGAGGAGGAAGAGAGGGTTTGGCCTAAGATCCCTGAGGGCACACCCGATACTGAACTTCCCTCCAGGCCGAACCCCTTGCGCGTGCTCTTCTGAGCGCCGCGATATTCATTTTTTTTTTTTTTTTTTTTTTCTCTCTCTCTCTCTCTCTCTCTTCTGCGGCCACCCAGAGGGAGCCAGAGGCAGCTTGGCACCGCAGGGCGCGGGCCAGGCGCCATCAGGCTCGGTTGCTGCTATCACTTGCTTCAGCCCGACGACTTCTGGACGGGCATCACAGTTCGATGGTGTTCGCGGGACGCAAGTGGTCATGCAAGTGCGGGCAGAGAGTGCCGTTCCATTTCAAGTGGTGCAACAATTGTGGCGCCAAGTGGCAAGGGCAGCAGTACGATCGCTCTCAGGAGCCGCCGTGGCGCCGTCGCGATGCCTCGCGTGGTGCGCCAGACGCCGCCAGAGATCGCTCGAGAGGTGCCCTCGACAGCGAGATCAGGCAGCTGATCGCGGCGACCCCCCCGGCAAGCCCTGCCCAGGCGCAGCAGCACCCGCAGTTCTCTCCGCCCAAGAGGCTCTACAGCCTGGCCCAGCTCGCCGTTTCGGCGCGTGCGCTGGGCAAGGACGACGACGATGTATTGTTCGACGTGTCCGTGGTAAAGTACAGCTTGATGATGCTGCAAGAACCCCACAAGCGAGTGTCAGAGACGCGCCACAAGCGCGATCAGGCCAAGGAGAAGCTGGACGCAATCAAAGGCAAGATCCGCGCCCTGACGCAGCAGGAGATGATGGCCAAGAAGGAGTTGGCACAACTCGAGGATTGCCTCGAGCAGCTCGAGAGCGAGGTCCAGGACCTAGACGAGGACTGGGCCGAGGGCGCCGTCGAGGATCCCTACCTACAGGCTCCAGCTGGCGCCGCTGCAGGCGCTGGCTCGTGTGCTGGTGCGCAGCCCTGGCCTGCCGCGAGCTCGGGCGACGGCATGCAGCACATGATGATGCAGATGCAGGCGCAGCAGCAGATGATGATGCAGCAGCAGCAGCAGGCTTTCGAGTCCATGATGTCCCAGATGTGCCAGCGCATGCAAGGCATGTCCGTGGGTGGCAGCGCTGTGGGGTTTCCTATGGCGGCGGCTGCGCCGCCCACCCAGGTCACGGGGCATCCTACGCCACCCTGGCCCACGACTCAGGAGCCCCTGATACCTGGGCCACCCTTCTCGGTCACGGGCAAGGGCTCGGGCAAGGACGGCAAGGGCAAGGGCAAGGACAGGCTGCTGGATGGCGCACCTTACCCCATCTCGGCCACGGTTCCTATGTCAGCAGCTTCGGGCGGTGGCAGCGCCCCCACTCAGATCTACTCGGACACGCAGCAGGCCAGGGAGCAGCTGGACTTCCTCCTCAGCTCGCAGGGCATCGCCTACATGGACAAGCTGAGGGCCCAGGGGATGGCGGCTGCGGCGGCGGCGGGGCCTCCTGCAGGTGGCACGGAGGCGACCGCCCATGGTGGGGCATCGGCGGCGGCGGAGGCCACGGCCGCGGCTGGGGCATCGGCAGCTGGCGCGACAATGCCCGTGGCGGCGGCGGCGGGTGGCTCTGCGGCTGCTACGACTGGCGAGGTACGACAGGTGGAGGAGTTCGAGCTGTCGCCGACGTCGCCAGCGAACTCGCAGGTGGCAGCGGAGCAGGCGCTGCGCCTCAGGACGGCGATGGGGGCGGCGCACCCCACGTGCGAGCTGCCTTCGCTGCCGCTCCCGCGCCCGCGGGCTCCGGAGGCCAACGCGCCCAATGCCAGGGCGAACAAGTGCCAGTGCGTGGACAACGAGCTGGAGGGCGGCCGCTAGGGGTGAGCCGCCGCTCTGTAGGCTCAGGGGAGCCCCAGCCTATACATCAATTTTCAGGGATGTTTACCCTCGGTTTCTGTTGTCACTGCTCTTTCTGCTACCCCTCGTATGCTGGGCCTGGCCAGGGATTTGGAGCCGGGGTCCCAATACTTTCCCCCCTCGTTTCCTCGGAGGTCCTTGTCCCCCCCCCCCCCCACGCGTGGAAAATACGAGGGGTAGGCGCGCCGTGGCTTGCCAGGCCGCGGAAGCCACAAGTACTGTAGATCTCACCGAGGGCCCCCCCAGCCACCTTTTCCAAGGGGCTGTGTGCCCACTCGCAAGCAAGGTCGTTCGATTTGATTGTAAGCCTGAGGTTAGGGAGTATAACCCAGCAGCTGATTATAGCGTTTCAAGCGTTACCGAATTAGAGCAATGCCTTAGAGCCAGCAAGCCTAAGGATTGCAGCAACGTTGCATTTAACTTTATTGGGCCACAGCCTGTCAGTCCAAGTCTAGCTCCTAAGCCTGCCATTGCCTCGACCGAGGGGGGCTCCCGAGGGTCTGGTGGAGGATTGGGGCAGATCAAGGTGGGTGTCTGGGACGATGGCACGCTTCTTGACACCATCTTAGACTCTCTCGGGTTCGATCTGGCTCATGATATCCCCCATGATCTTGAGCCGCCTGCCCGGTATGCTCTTGATAACGTGCCTCTGGCTGTGATTCAGGGGGGGAGTCTGTCTTCTGTGCGCATCTACACCGATGGTTCGCTCTTTCAGAAACAGGGCCGAGCCGCCTGGGCCTTTTGCGTCGTTGGGAAGTGCGATGCTGGTCTCTCGTACTTGGGGGGAGCCTGGGGGTGCCTCCAAGATGCCAATTCTATGGGGCTTGCCGTCGAGCATGCCCCCAGCACGACGCTCGAGTTGATGGCCATCGTCTGGGCCGCCATCTGGGCTCCCCCCCTGCCCTCGCACCTCGTCGTCACGCTGGAGTCCGACTCGAAAAGTGCTCTCGACGGGGCGCAGCTCCTGTCGTCGCCCAAAAAAGATCTCGGGCTCGTCGCTCTCGCGTCTGCTCTGTGGGAGCTGGTTGGTCAAAAGTTTGCTTTCTCGGGTGGGCATGTCAAAGCCCACTGCCACCATCCTTGGAATACGATGGCGGACAACCTCGCCAAGAGTGCCGCTCTTGGCCACCCCCCCCCCCCCCCTATTCCCTTCCCCAGCGAGCTTGTGCAAGCTGTTTGCTGCAAGGATTCCACCAGTTGGGAATGGCTGGTGGGGGCCACGAGGGACAGCCATGCCTACCCACCCCTGGTCGATGGGGCCTTTGTCTCCCCCCCTCGTTGCTCGGGTGGACAGTGTCGAGGGAGCGGCGCCTGTCGCCGTCAAAGGGGAGGCCCGCGTTAGCATTCGCCTTGCTCAGTTCAACGTTCAGAGCTTCCGAGAGGACCATAGGAAGGGCACTCAGGGGGTTCAGAGGCTCAACCGTCTGGAAGTGCTCAAGGCTCAGTTCATTGATGAACAATTCTCCATCATGGGGCTGCAAGAAGCTCGAAACGAGCAGGGTCTGCGCATTGTTGGCGACAACCAGTTTTTAGTGATATCGAGCGGGCATCTCGATTTCAATCTAGGCGTCGAACTCTGGCTCGACCTCAGCAGGCCGTACGCCACCAGGGGTGACCGTGAATTCAGGTTCAGTCGCGACCATTGCCGTGTTGTGTACCAGGGCCCCAGGACGCTTCTGGTTCGCATTTCTGCCCCTCACTTCTGTCACACTGTGCTGGTGGGTCACGCCCCCCACTCCAGGGCCAAGGAGGGGGAGGAGGATGCCCTCTGGGATCAGCTCGGCAGGTTGACCTCTCATCACTCGGTCTCCCTGGGCTTCCTGGACGCCAACGGGCGGACCAGCTCTGTTATCGCCCCCCTGGATTGGCAACGCCGCGGGGTCCCAGGATGAGGATGATAACGGCAGGTCGCTGCACAAGTGGCTTGCTGGAGCGAGGCTGCGCGCTCTTCATGCCCTTCGCCACGACCCCTACGCCACCACGTGGGTGAGCCGATCGGGGCAGGGGCACCAGATTGATTACATTCTTGTGTCTGAGCAGCTGCTTGCCACTATGTATGATGTAAGAGGGGTTGTTGACATCGATCATGCCAGAGAGCATGATGATCACCTTCTCATTGCTGCGCGAGGCGCGTGGCAGGGCACGGGGAGCTCTAGGGTGCAGGGTCTCCAGCCGCGTCTTGATCGCGTTAGGCTGAGTAGCCCTGAGTGCGGGGTTCGGTTTAGGGCCCAGTCGAGCAGCATGCCTCTCCCCAGCTAGGACACGGAAATCAGCCAGCATCTCAACGATGCCAATGAGGCTGTGTGGGCCGCGGCCAGGGACTGCTTTGCCAGGGATAAGCAGGGGGCGCGCAAGCCTTATCTCTCCCCCAGCACGCTCTCGCTTGTCAGAGTCCGTCGTGCCATCCGTCGTGTCTTGCACCTTGTCAAAATGGAAGGGAAGGGTCAGGCTGCTGTTTCTGCCCTGCCTGCCGTTGCTGTTGCTTCCCCTTCCCCCCCTCCTTGTGGCGATGATGAAACGCTGCCCTGCACAGGGCAGTGCCCCAATGGTGAGCAGCAGGGCGTACTGGCCTCAGACCAGTTGGGGGCGCCCACTGGCTCAGGGGCTCATGAACCACCCTCGCGCGCGAGCCGCCGTCGCCGCCGACGCCCGCCGTCGCCTGCCGCTGATCGCTGGTCCAAAGCTACCGCTGAGGTCGCTCCGCCCGATAGGGAGCCTGGGTGGGTTGGTGCTGCCTTCTCTCTTGCGCAGAAGCTCAGGAAGGGGGAGCTCCGCGAGCTTGTTGACAGGGAAGGTAAGGGGAGCTGGTTGCCCCTCTTTCGAGCCCTGGTACAGGGGGCCTCGGATTTCTCGTGGAAGCGTGTTAATGAGCACGAGCGGCTTCTTCACCTCACCTCTTTCCTCTCTGCCTCCACTCCCCTGCTGCATGACGCTGTGCACTATGAATATGCGAGCTTTCTTCAGGCCAAGGCCAGCAGCATCAGCGCGTCTATTGATGGTAAGCTCCCCAGTCGTGCGTGGCGGGAGCTCGGGGCCCTCCTTCGGTGTGCGGGCAAAAAGAAGAAGAAGCCCCTCTTGTCGCCCATGCGGCTGGACGCGGCTGGAAACCCTCTCCTCACCGCCGCTGAAGACGCCAATGAGCTGCAGGCTCACTTTGCTGCGCACGAGCAGGGGCGACATGTGGGAGCTGATGTTCTCTACTCCGAGTGCAACAACCAGGGGCCCGATCCTACTTCCAATATCGATCTGTGTATCAGGAATGTTATGCCCAAGGCTAAGCCCACCACGGCTATGCGCACTGTGTCCACCAATCGCGCGCCAGGCCCTGATGGGCTCCAGGGGGGGTTTGTTTGCTGCGGCCCCGTGGGAGATGAGCAGAATTTACCACCCTCTTATGGTCAAGACCAGCCTCGGCTTGCGAGAACCTGCCAGCTGGAAGTGTGGGTTTATTGCTGCCTTTTACAAAGGCAAAGGTGATGCTAGGTATGCCAAGGCGCAGAGGAGTGTGCACTTGTGTAATCTGCTTGTTCAGTTCCATCACAGTTTCGTTCGGCAAAGGGCTTGGGACCATGTTGCTCGCTGTCTTGTCGTCTCCCAATGCGGTGGGCTCCCCGGCAAAGGGACTGACTTCGCCAGCCATCAAGTCAGGGCCTTGATGGACGCTATGCATCTCAGTCGTATCTCTTCCTTTGTTGTGCTCGTGGATCTCGTGGCCGCGTTCTATCGTGTGATAAAACAATTCGTGGTGAGCCTGCCCCACGACGAGGATGATCTCCACGCCGCTCTCAGCGATGCCGAGCTTCCGCCCGCTGTGCTCTCTTCGGTCCTGGGCCATCTCCAGAGCACTCCGATCCTCGAGAGGGAGATCGATGACCGACAGTTGGTCGCCTTGCTGCGCGAGACTCAGCAGGGGGGCTGGTGGTCCATCAAAGGTGCTGAGGGATATGTCAAGCCAGTTCGGGGGACTGGACCTGGCAAGATTGGGGCGACGGATTTCTTCAATGTCTCCTTCTCGCCTCTCATCGCTCGCATCGAGGATCGGTTGCAGCAGGAAGAAGTTACTTGGCAGCCCTCCCCCCCGCAACAAGACAGTGAGCGCCTTTTCAGCGTCCCCGGTGATTGGGAGCAGCAGCACTCCACTGTTTCTTTTGTCGATGATTTGTCCATTGTGGGAGGGAGCTGTACGCCTGACACTATCGAGGATGCCGTGGCCAGAACCATCGATATCCTGTTTCAAGAGGGGAGATCTTACGGATTCGATGTCAATTGCGAGAAAACTGTGATCCTGTTGAGATTTGCTGGGGATGGCAATCGACACGTGCGTTCCGAGTTCTTTCTTAGGGAGGCCCTGCAGATTCGGGGCAAAGCTAGCGATGTGGTCGTTCCGGTTGTCAGGGTGCATAAGATCCTTGGGAGCATGCTCATGGACTCTGGGGCTATGTGTGCTGAGATCGCTTATCTTTGCTCCACTGTTGCGCCCGAGTTCAGGCATATTGCTAGGGTTGCGCGCAATCGCAGTCTTCCCAAGCCCTTCGTTCGTCAGGTGGGTGAAGCCTTTCTGGGAAGCAAGCTGTTGTTCAACGCTGCCACGTGGGGGCCGCTCTCTGGGAAACTCTGGCAGCGTGTGAAGGGGCAGCATGCGAAGATATACCGTGCTTGTCTGGGGCTCGCGCTGGCCAACCACCCGGATGAGCATGTCACTTCTGGGCACGTGCTTCATGAGTGCGATCGGTGCACCCTCAGTGTTGTGCTCTCGGTTGCCCGTCTGCGTTACTGTGTGCGCGTGCTCAAGAGTGCCCCACCCATGCTCCGCGTGGCGCTTGATCTGCTGCTGCCGTCTGCTCAGTCCTGGACCGCCCTGGTCACCTGGGATCTGAAGTGGCTCACTGATTTCTCCTTGAAGGGAGAAGTCCCAGGAACTGGCTCCCCTCAGGACTGGTTCCAGGTCATGCGTTCTGCGCCTCGCCCCTTCCTCACTCACCTTAAAAATGCTGCCGTGCGTGACAAGTTTCACCAGAGCGAAGCCTATCTGACTCTCCAGCTCGACAGACAGCTCTGTGAATTGAACAATGGTACTATCCTTGAGATGTGTGAGTCTCGTGAGCGCCCTGCTCAGGGAACTTTCTTTTGCTACGAGCGCGGCTGGTCTTGTAAGTCCAGGAGGGCCCTGGCGGTGCACACAGGCAAGTACCACAAAAGAAGCCATAGTGTTCTCTCCTGGTGTGTCGGCACGGTGTGCCAAGTGTGCCTCACTCAGTTCCATGCCCCTGGGCGCCTCGTTAAGCACCTTGCCCGCACTGCGGGCTGTTGTCTTGCGTGGCAGGAGTGGGGCACCAAGCCGGGGCGTGATGAACTTAGTTTTTGGAGGGCCCTGGATCTTGCCACCCAGAAGAATAATCGTGCTGCCTGCCTGCACGAGCACTTTGCGGAACGGCCCTCCGTGCGGCTCCAGGGCCCCCCTATTGCCCCCAAGTCCCAGGACACTTTTACTCCTCTGGTCTCCCAGGATCCCATCCTCATGCCTAGCACGAATGAGGGCAGCAGCGATCAGGGCCTTGCTCGTGCCTCCGTTCCCCCTTCTCCTTCGTCTCCTGATTGCAAGTTCGTGCTCCACCTCTTCTCTGGCCAGCGCAGGGAAGGGGATGTTCAGCAGTTTGTCGACGACACTGCTCATAGGGAGGGGTTTCGTGTAGTCACCCTTTCTCTGGACGTGGTGAACGACGCCCACTTGGGTGATCTCACCAAAGCCGAGGTTGTTTTTTTTTGGTTTCGCATGCTTCGCGAAGGGGAAATCTCTGGGCTCCTGGCGGGGCCCCCTTGCGAGACGTGGTCCAGTGCTCGCTTCAATAACTTGCCTGACCACCCTCGTCAGCCACGGCCGGTTCGCTCGATTGAACTGCCCTGGGGGATCAAAGCTCTCAAGCCCCGCGAGCAGGATCAGGTCAGGCTTGGGAACGCCCTTCTCCGCACCACCATCCACTTCTTACATGAAGCCTTTCATGCGTCTGTGCCCGCTCTCATGGAGCACCCTAGTAAGAGCACCCATCGTCCCTTGGCCCCCTCCTCTTGGGAACTCAAGCAGTTGAAGATCTTGCTTAGCAGCAGTTACGCACAGAGCACTGATATCCATCAATGTATGTACGGCGCCAGGTACAAAAAGAGAACGACCTTGCTTGCTGTCTGCTGCCCCTCTCTTCGGAGGCTTGTCCAGGCCTCTCGCGGTGCTGGTTTGTGCGATGGGTCGCACCAGCACGAAATTCTGCAAGGCACCGAGTTTGACGGCGCCTGGTGCACCTCGAAGGCAAAAACTTATCCCCCCCGCCTCTGTCACCTTCTTGCTGCCAGCCTCTTCGAGGAAATCCGCCTTAGGGGCGGGCATGTGCGTGGGGAGGGGGAGGGTTGGGATATTCTTAACACTGTGGCCCATTTTCATGTTCCACTCGACCCCTACCTCCAACGTGAGAGGGGGGATGACTGTATGCTCAGGAATAAGAGATGCCTGCTCTAGTCCTCTTTCCCTTTCGCTCCTTCTCTCCCCTTCTGTTCTCCTGAATCGGCAGCGAACTCTCCATTGCCGACACGAGCCGAGCCGAGCCGAGGAGGAGGAGGAGGAGGAGGAGGAGGAGGAGGAGGGGGAGGAGGAGGAGGAGGAGGAAGAAAAGGAGGAGGAGGAGGAGGAGGAGGAGGAGGAGGAGGAGGAGGAGGATGTGTGTGCTTGCACGGGAAGGTGAAGGGTATTCTCTCTATGTTGCCACAATCTATGCTCAAGCCTTTTTCCTTCTCTCGTCAGAGGCGCCCATGGGGCCTGCCGCCGACAGGTCCCCGCTCGCGGTCCTCGCGGTGGCTGTCGCCTGGGCTAGGTGGCGCGCGGTCGAGGTCGGCTTGCTGCCCGAGGGGCTGCCAGGGTTCGGCCCACCACCACCTCCGCCGCCGCCGCCTGGGCCCGCGCTGGCGCCCGAGGGCTGGGGCGCGAAGGGCGCGCCGGCCTGACTGGAGGCGGTCGGCCCGGCGGTGCCGCAGTGCCCGCCCTGCCCCTCCTGCTCGTGTCAGCAGGCGGAGTTCCAGGGGCCGACTCCGACCGAGCAGGCCGTGTTGTTGCTGGTGCCGCCTGTGCTCACCAATTTCCTCGGCTGCTTGGCGTGCCGCTGGTGCATGCGAGGCCGTTCCGCTGCGGGACGAAATGGCGCTCCTCCCGTTCGGCGAGGAGGAGGAAAAGTACAGTGACCTGGCCCCGGGCCAGTACGTGGCCAAGGAATGCGAGGGGGACGACGTGGATCATGAGCGGATCCTCCTGTATCCGTTGGGCGGTAGGGTGTGGTGGATTCGCACTCTTGATGGCGATGAGTACTTCCAGGACGTGGCTTGCCAGGACGCTAGCGACGGCCCCGTGCGATGCCGTCTGCTGCCGGCCGATGGCTCGCTGCCACCTGGCGGTCGCGGGCGACGTCGGCGGCAGCTCTGCTGCTTCGCCGAGCGGGTCGGTGCCTCGGAGCTGCGTGAGGGCATCCAGCGAGGGCGTCGCGCCTGTGAGGCGGAGTGCCGGCCTGGCCAGCGGCCGATCGTGCCCGAGCGGGTGCAGGAACCTGGCGGTGAGCTGATGCCGATCGCGCGCTTCGGAGGAGGTAGCTTCCCGCCTGTGCCTGGCGTGCGGCTACGGGGCAAGAAGCCGTTGACGGCCGCGCTGGTGGGCCTGCCCAGGCCTTCGGAGGCGGTCGGAGGCACTGCCACCCCCGTGCCCGAGGAGGAGGATGAGCCTGCTGCTGCACCACTGCCTTTGTTGTCTGGACACGCGTGGGTGCTGGTGGAGCCGACGGCCTCCTCGGCCATCGGCAGTGAAGTGGACATCCGCAAGGCTCCGTTCGTTGCGGCGTCGGAGTCGGCGGGTCTCGTCCTCCTGGAAAGAAACCACGCCCGAGTGATTCGTCTGCAGGTCGGGGACGTGCCCGCGTACGCCGACTCGCGGGCCACCGAGCTCCGCCGGCGACTTGGCACGGGCCACGAGGACGCGGAGGTCGATCTGCGTGAGCGGATTGGCCGACCGCCCCTGCCTCCGCCCGGGGGGCCGCCTCCGGCCGAGGAGGCGCGCTCGCCGATCAGGAGCGAGGACGTCAGGCTGCTGGCCGTGGACTTCGACGGCCAGGGCGAGCACTTCAAGCCCTGGCGCGGGGCAGTCCACGAGAGCACCCAGGAAGATTTCAGCGACCAGCCGGTGGATGCCCCTCCGAGCGTGCTCACCACGTGCAGAGCATGCTGAGGGTGGGCGGTGATCCGCGCTTGTGGCCCAGAGAGTACCTCCGTGAGAAGGGGCTCTCTAGCGCGGGCCGCGTAGCCCATGGGCTTCGCTGCTTCTGCGAGGCTTTGTACATGGCGGGCTGCTATGACCAGGTGAACCTGGGCGGGCTGATGGCACTGGAGGAACTCTGCAAGCGGCTCGCAGGCATCGTGGCCGCGCGCGCCAACCCGCAGCGGGTGCAGGGGGAGGTGGCGAAGTGCAGCACCGGCGCGCAGTCGGCCGAGGACGTGGCGGGCCCGGTGCTGCTGGCTGGGGCGCGAGATGCACGAGGCGCGCGAAGGCCAGCAGGCGCTGCGAGGCGCCCCCACCGGAGCCCAGGAGGACGGCTTTGGCGGCGGCGGGGGCGGCGGCCGCGGCGGCGGCGGCAAGGGAGGCAAAGCGGGCGCGGGCGGTCGGGGACATGGCGACGGCGGTCGGGGCCGCGGTCGCGGCGCCGGCGCCCCCGGGGCCACATGATGGGCCCGCCGGCCAGGGGGCCCCCCGACCTTGGTCGGCCTCATGGGGGCTGGTGGCCGCCCCAGACTGGCGGCCTCGCGAGGACAGCGAGGCCTGTTCGCGTTCCCGCTGTTGCCGCTGGATTAGTTATGTGCGCCCCGGGCGCGGCCGAGGTCGCCTAGACATGGTGAGCGACGCGCTGGAGGCACTGAACTGGATGGCGGGCGGCGAGGTATTTTCTGGGCCGATCGCGGCTCTGACGTCCTGCCCGATGACATGCAGGCAGACGTCCAGCGGGGGGTGCGCGAGTTGGCAGACAGCTGGCGCCCGCGCCCTTCGCAGCTCAGCGACGAGGCGGCTCTCAAGACGCTGCTTCAAGGACACCCCCCGCATCGGGCGGCGGGCTGTCCGACAAGGGTCGCGCCCTTCAAGCTCGACCTTGTCAGCCTCCCTGGCTCGGTGCGAGGGTGTCCGCTGATCACTGACGTGGCGCCTTCTGAGGTCATCGGATTTCTGGGGGGCTATCATGGGCGCATGCTAGCGCCGCCAGTCGATAAGTATGAGACAGTTCCCTACTCTGACCCCAAGTTGAGGTTCAATCAGAAGGAGTATCATCGGCTTCTCCGTCGTCTGGTGGACATCGGCATCACATCGTGGACGCCCACTCCGAAGTGCCAGGTGGGTCTCTTCACAGTGGAGAAGGGCGGCGGCGCAGCTCAGAGGCTCATCGTCGACGCCAGGCGGGCCAACGAGTGCTTCCTGGCTCCGCCAGGCGTCTCGCTCATGAGCTCGGTTGGTCTTTCTCGCATAGAGACAGAGCGCCCGCGGGCGCGCCGCTGGGTTCCGAGCGCGCCGCCGAGCTGCTGGGCGACTTCTACCTGTCGATCGGGCTCTCGGACGTCTAGAACTGCTTCCACTGGCTACGCGCGCCGGCGTGGCTGTCTGACTATTTCTGCCCCCCCGGCGCCGGCCCGCGCGATGGGAGCGACGGGCGTGGAGGTGAATTGGCGCCCGCTCGGCCGCGCGGAGGCAGTGGCGCCGCGCTGGGCCCCCCTGCCCATGGGCTTCGCGTGGGGCCTGTGGATCGCCCAGAGGATCAACGAGGTCACTGTGATCAAGGCGTCGCCGTCTTTGCCTGGAGCCCCCCTACATGATCGCGGGCCGCCGTTGGTGGTGGGGCCGGCTCGGGCCGAGGAGAAGACCAGGCTCGGGCACTACGCATGCGCGGGCAATCTCGGGGTGGTCGGGGTCTGCGAGCAGGCGGTCGGCGAGGCGCTCGAGCAGTTAGAGGAGGGCTTCGACCGCGAGGGCCTGCTGCTGCACAAGTCCGAGCTCTCACGCGCTGACATCGTCGCGCTGGGCGCGGAGCTGGACGGGGCCGCCCTGCGGGCGCGGGTCACGCCCGAGCGCTTCTGGAGCATCCATGGGGCGCTGGGGGCGCTGCTGCGGCGCCGGCGGGCTGGTGCCCGGTCGCTGGAGGTCGCCTTCGGCCACTGCGCGTTCGCCGCCCTGTGCTGCCGCGGGCTGCTCAGCATCTTCCACTCGGTCTACGCGTTCGTAGAGCGAGGGCGCGCCTCGGGCCGGGTGGGGCCGCTGCGGGGCGAGTGCTGCGCGGAGCTGCGCGTCTTCAGGTCGCCCATGGTCTTCGTGATGAGCGACTGGCTGCGCGGCTAGAACGAGCTGGGTGCGCAGACCGACAGCAGCCTCGAGGGCTGCGCCGTGGCGCAGGCGCTCTGGCCCTTGCAGGCCGCGAGAGAGGTGGGCCGCGCTTCCGAGCGCCAGCGCTTCCGCCGCGTTGGCTCCCATCGAGCCCGAGGGGGTGCCCTCGGGTTTGCGGGCTTCAATCGGCAGGCGGGCGGCAGCTGGTCAGTTGCGGCCGCCGCGGAGGGCGACGAGGATGAACCTTTCTCGGATGTGGCGCCAGACTGGGAGGTCGACCGATCCTTCCCTGAGGTGCCCGCCAGTCTTTTGAAGTCAGAACTCTGGCGTCTGGTGAGAGTGCAAAAGTGGGAGCGGCCTGAGAGTATTCTTGTCAAAGAAGCCCGAGATTTATAGTCAAGGATTTCATCCGTGTTGCAACGACTTCGCGCGTCTGTGACATGGGGCAGCTTCTCCTTTGCGACAGCGTAGCGGCCGCCCTCGCCTTTGGTAGGAGTCGAGCCAACAATGTTTTGCTTCTCGTCCAGATTCGGGCTTTTCAGGCCCATTGTCTGGCCAGGAATGTTTTAGGGGCTGTGCGTTGGATTCCCTCTGAGCTGGACTTCCCGGATAAGGGTGCTAGGGTCTTCGAGAACAGCAGTGCCAGTGAGACTTTAGTCGATGATATCCCTTCTGTGAGCGTCAGAGACAACAGTTTAAAGGAGACTTGTGAATGCCCGCGATCCCCGAGCCGATGTAATCTAGATGCCTCTGCCACTGCTGTCCCCCGCTCCATGTGCGTGGACATTTCGTCTCAAGATTCACCGCGTTCCTTTCGTGTCCATTCAGATTTCACGCGCCCCAGTTGCGATGGCAGCCGGCAAGAGGCAGGCGGGGCTGCCTCCGTCGGAGCCTCGGCCGAGCAAGATCCAGCGTGGCCACGGGTCTCTGGCCAGCAAGAGGAGGGCGACCCTGCGGCCCCAGGACTTCCAGCTAGCCCTGCGCGAAAGGCCGGCTTGCAGCCGCCAGGAGTTGTGCCTTCCCGAGAGCGAGGAGCTGCTGAGGCGCGAGCCCGAGCTGGCCGACGTCGGCGAGAGCAGCCGCGCCGACGACGAGGAGAGGCCGGGGCCCGGGGCCGGGCCACCAGAGGAGGCGCAAGTTTCTGGACGTTGCCCTCGCAGCCGCCGCGATCGGAGCCAGCAGCTTCCTCGAGGAGAGCTCGGTGACGCCGAAGGTGCTGGGGCGATGCCAGGCCGAGGTGGCCGGCTTCGCGGACTTCGCCGAGGGCCGCCCGCTGGCGCGCGACGAGCAGGTCGACGGTGCGCCGGGGGACTGCTCCAACTTCCTGCTCTTCAAGGGCTGGGGCGCAAACAAGGGCCAGCATACTCTGATTGGTTTGATGTGTCTGGCTCCAGAGTTCTCGCGGGCTGGCCACCGCCAGCTCCCCCGGGCCTTCCGCTGCCTGAAGGGCTGGCGGCGCCGAGCCCCGAGTCGCAGCAGGCGGAGCTAGCCGCTGGCCTTGCGGGCTGGAGTGGCCTGGGGGCTGACAGAGCGCGGCGTCTTGCAGATGGTGGTCTTCCTCTTGGTCTCGCCCATCAGCTACTTGAGACCGAACAAGTTGATGGGTCTCAAGTGCCGTGGTATCATTGCTCCTGCGGGTGGGGTGTCCCAGTTCTGGAGCCTGTTGCTCTTCCCCATCGGAGCGGGGCGAGCGGGGCAAGACCGACCTCAGCGACGTCAGCATCGCGATGGATTTGCCGCACCTCCAGTTCTTGGGGCCCGTCTTGAAGGTGCTGGCCAGCGGGCCCAGGGAGGGTGCGGTGTGGACATTCACGTGTCCGCAGTACCTTCAGGAGTTCAAGACCTCCCTGGTCGAGCTCGGGATCACTGAGGTCACCGTGCCGTGCCAGACGCGGCACTCGGGCCCGTCGATCGAAATCGCACGTCGGTGCCGGACGATGTCGGAGGCGCAGCGTCGAGGCCAATAGGCGAGCGCGAAGAGCGTCCAGCGGTGCGAGAAGGGAGCTCGACTGGGAGAGAGTTGGGAGTTGCTTCCCGCCAGCCCGCGCCGACGGCTTAAGGCCTGCGAAGGAGCGCTCGAGGACGTGCTCCTGGGCCGGCCGCGCGGCGTGGCGCCCCCCTTGCGGGGCACTTCAGAGGTCGCTGCGTCCTCGACCTCTTCTCAGGCACCGGAAGTGTCGCGCGGGCAGCGATCCAGCAGGGTTGCAACGCTCGCGCGTGCGATCGGGCCCGCGGGCCCGAAGAGGACCTGACGGACCCGAAGGTGCTGGGCCGTCTGGCCGCGTCGATCAGGCGCAGAGAGGTGCTGGGAGCGGTGATTGGCCCTCCGTGTGGTGCCTGTGGAGGGGCCGCGGACCGCGGACGCGATGGCCCCGTTCGCTCGACGATGATGCCGTGGGGACTACCCGAGGCGTCGCTCACGCTGCGGCAGTGTGAGGGGTTAAGGCGCGGTAACAGAGTCTTTCGCTGTGCTTTGCAGTTGCTTCGTGTGCTATGCCGCTGCTCCGTCCCTACCATGTACGAGCATCCCGTCAATTCTAGGATTTGGCATACTCCCGAGCTCCTAGAGGCCACCCGCGTGCTTGGGGGCCACGCTCGAGTCTTTGACGCAAGCGCAAGCGCACCAAGCTTGCTTTCTCTTTATAGACACAGCAGACACAATAAAGTTTAACTGTAGGTGCAAAGGTAGCGCAGGTGCATGCAGCCGTACGAGTCGGTAACATTGCATATTGGAGGGGGCCACCCCGTCCGGTGTAAGGTGGACAGCCACTGCAGCTTCTTACCCTCCGATATTGTTTAAGGCCATGGTCCTGACGTTGTTGTTCGCCCCATGAGCGTGATCGCATTGCCTCTCTAGCTTTTGGCTGGCGCCGGCCTTCTGCCCCGCCGAGCTTGCGTGTCTTTTTCTCTTGTTACTGCCCTGTCCCGCCCGTCCCTGGGAACCGCTGGGCTTGGGTCGCCCTTCTCGGGTTTGGGATGTCTTGAGCGAGAGCCTCATGCGTCTCAGGCTCTCGCCGTTTGCTGTGCTCCGATCGACTGGCGTCGAGTTCGCGTCGACGCGTGGCACGTTGTAGCAGAAGATACAACAACACCTGTGTGTGCTTGCGCGGGAAGGCGACCTCCTGTCGCCATAATCTATGCTCGAGCCCCTTTCCTCCCCTCGCCCCCCTGCCCTTGCCCGTCTCATTTAAGATGTCTTGAGCGAGAGCCTCATGCGTCTCAGGCTCTCGCCGTTTGCTGTGCTCCGATCGACTGGCGTCGAGTTCGCGTCGACGCGTGGCACCTTGTAGCAGAAACTGCTCCCGCGAGAAAAGTCAACAGTACCTAGGACAACAAACGAATGTAGGAGTCATTCTAATTATACGAATATTATGAATTTCGCGACATAGTACTAATACCACCGTGGCATACTACAAAACAGTAGCAACACGAACAATAACACCATTACTATCAACAGAACGTGGTAATATCAAAAAAGCCAGGATTCGCTATACAAACAGAAATAAACGTAACTGGCAACAATAAGAGGCGGATGAGTAGGAGGAGGAGGAGGAGGAGGAGGAGGAGGAGGAGGAGGAGGAGGAGGAGGAGGAGGAGGAGGAGGAGGAGGAGGAGGGTGGCGAAGAGGGGGACCCGCTTCTCGTTTTCTTCGACCTGCGCCTGCGAGTTTCTAATTCCGTTGTCGCCGCCTCCGCTCGCGGGGGTGCGAGCGGAACTTTCCAGCGCAGGAGTGACTGCCCATCGCTTCGGCGCAGGTAGCACCAGTATGCGTAATGACGTGCAAGGCTGGCGTTCCGTCCCATGCGAGGATATGCGATACGCAATACAAGCGTGCCATTGCCGGCAGATCAGGGGCCTCTGCGACAGCCTTGGCCAGCAGCACAGACGTGGCTCTTCATGCTTGCACTGCTGTTTGCTCGGCCCTCCTTGCCCACCCTGGGCTGCGGTCGGTTCGGAGTGGGCCTGCAAAGGTTTTTGCATCCCGCCCACCCCGTCTCCCCTGTCATGCAGCGTGCGCCCTGCGCTGACCGCCGCTGGTGTTGGCCCGCCCTTGCTGTGCAGGAGCACCCCTGTCGGTGAACTGCACCCCGCCTCTTGCTTGCCTCCTCGTCTCTGGCCCCCGTCGCTGCGGGCCGTAGGGTCCAGGGGCCCTGCAACCCTGCACCCTGCATCCCCCTCTTGGGAGTTCTTGGGGCTCTTTCTTGGGGCTCTCTTGGGCTCCTGTTGGGGTTCTTTTGGGCCATCTTGGGGCCACCTTGAGGTCTTAAAAATTCCATCGGAAACGAAAAGGTGAGAAAGCAACACCACAATGATTTGTTTTAAGGTTTTTGAAGGATGTGGGTTTCTTGGAGGTGCTTGGTCAAGTTTCCGTCTCGGAGGGCGCACACTCTGCCTACACCAGTTTTGGCGGGGTCCAACCTGGGCCCAGAATGGGCCCGACCAGGTTCGGTGGAGGTGCATACAGCCAAGACGTCGACATACGGGCCATTTGGGGGTTTTTGGGCAGTTCACTAGGTCGGCGTGCGGCGTCAACCCAACATGCGAATAGTACGTGTGCGTCGTTCCTTCTCCCAGGGGCGACGCGTGCATCCTATAGCTTCTTGTATTTGCGTCGTGGCGGGCGCTTTCTGGCCACACCGCTCGGGAAACGATCTACTACAAGGCGGTTGTACTATATAGTCGGGCCGGATGAACGCCTCCAAGGAGGACATTTGCAGTACTAGTATGCCTTTGTGCGTCCCAAGATAGATCCAGATCTGGGAACCTGTCTTGGCCGAGGCCCGCCGTCACGAAGAGAGCCCTTTCGTTACTTCTTTGGCGCTCCTTCGGGTGTCACGGCGACTACAAGTCGGCATCCTCTGGCAGTCCGCCCTCCTGGCCCCGTCGGGCGTCGCGCAATGCGGGGGGTGGGGGGCCGCGGGGGCCGCAGAAGAGGGGCCCTCGAGGGCCCCAAAGGGGGACGGGGGCCCGAAGAGGGCGCCTTCCTTCCCCGCTCGGGAGTTCCCGAACGAAGTGAACCCCACCCTCCCCCTCAGAAATCGTGGGGGGTAGGGGTAGGGTTCGCATGTGGCATCCTAGGGGTGCACACGCCGGTCATTGAGAGCAGGTATTGCTCGGGCGGGGCCAGGACGAGGATAAGTCCGTCCTGGAGCGTTCCGGAACGCTCTCTCCCCGATGCATCCTCCAGAGCCGCCGGAGCTCGGAGAGTCTCGATTTTTGTCCTCACCCGAGTGTATCCTCGTCCTGGTTTCGTCTTAATCTCTTGATTCCCAGAGCCCAATCTACTTCAAGCGCCGTCCTACTTCAAGAATCGAGCGGTTTTCCCTCGTCCCTTCGCTTCAGGGGGATGGGCGGAAGCCCAATATACTTTCAGCGCCTTTCTACCTCATGCTTCTACGTACTTCTTCCGACCGACGGGTAACCGTACACTGGGCACGCCAAAATCAGCCTGTTGGCGGCTGCCCGCAGAAATTTCTTGACCCCCAGTGGCCCCGGGCGGCACCTCAGGAGGCTCAGATCTCTACGACGAACGTGCACCAGTATTTCCTGGAGTCGGCCACGCGCCGAGGGGGGTAGGGGGAGGGGGGAAGGCTTCTTATAAACACCCCTGCCTCTTAGAAGGTGCGGGCCTTCTCTGTAGGACCGGCGCCTAAGAAACAGCCTCCTTCTAAGAAGCCTTCCCCCCTCCCCTGCCCCCTTTATGCGCGCCGCGAAAGATGTCTTATCGCCTGTGTGTGCTGTATGCCAGTCGCAGGGGCGCGACGATGACCTCGCTTCGCGGTCCTGGGCGTGGGAGTCGTGCTCCTCCGCGGGGGCGCGGAGGCGGAGCGAGAGCGCGATTCGCGCGGCTGCCTTCGCCGAAGGCAGTCGCGCTCTGCGCATCGCGGAGCGCCCAGCGCGAGGTCACGGTCAGCAAGTTTGGCTTAGCGTGTCGCTCCGCTGGTTCTTGGCCACCGCGTTTCGGCGCGACACGCTGTCCACTTCCCAATCTCTGACCGTCAACGTCCCGCGCCTTTTGAAGCCTCCAGCCCCGCGGAGCGGAGCGACGCGCCATCCGCGTGCAAGCCATGGCGTGTTGTCTGGGCCGCCGCCGCGACACGCTCAGCAAACGTTCCCGACCGTAGGCTGCTGATTGGTGGGTTCGTCATCGCCGTGCAGGCCATCAGGCCATCTCACGACGCAGCCGAATCGGCAATCATGAACGGATGTCCTCGCGGAGGAGACAAGCAGAGTGATGGATGGCTTGGTGTTGCTGACTGCCGCCCTACGGCTCCACGGTTCGGCTCGAAGCCCACGCTTTCTTCTCTAAGTCCGTTCGCCTTGCCCCCTTTTGCCAAGGCAGGGCTGATATGTGCGTCACGGGGGGTGTACTTGGAAGAGTCATAATGAGATTTATGTCGCCCCGCTTCGCGCGGTGCAGGAAGTGCGTGAGGTCATCAGGGAGGTTCCGAAGATCCAGGTGCAGACGGTCGAGAAGGAACTGCACGTGGTGTTTTCTTGTTCGTCCTTATGCGAACGCATGTATGTGTGCATGCTAGAGCGTCACCGGTGTGCTCGCACAAGCCGTTCAATACATGGTGTCAGTGGTGCACGATGCACGGCGGTCAGGCGTGCGATCTCGTATGCTGAAGCATGTGTCAATGTGTGTGGGTGTGGATGTGTGGTTGTCCGCTGGGTGCAATTCTCTTGATCGCACAGGTTGGAAACGAAATGCTCCACTTTCCGCATGGAAGCATTTGAGTACACATCATATCAACGGCAACTCACATCAGTCACACCCGGCGCTGCACGCACGTCGCGCCGACGTGCGTGCAGCGCCGTCATGCACCGCTTGGATCGCGTCTGGGTGGCGGTCCCATCTGTTCGGCGGCGGTCCCGTCCGCGCTCGAACCGCTTTGATATTCTCCGACTCCGAATTTAGTATTATAAAGAATGAGAGTCGGATGAGTCTCAAAATCTGCACGACATGGTATACACTCACACACTGGACGCGTCCGATGGCGGTCTCAAAGCGGTCTCAAACAGTCTCAAAGGATCTCAAAGTGCCCCGAAACCTTCGGCGCCGAGCACATCCGCGAGTCTCACATGGTTTCACAGCGCCACAAACCCTGGGTGCCGAACGCGGTCGCGCGTCTTGAAGGCTTCCAAATCGCCCCGAAACCCTCGGCGCCGAGCCCGTCCGCGAGTCTCACATGGCCTCACAGTGCCACGAAGCCCTCGGCGCGGAGCGCATTCGCATGTTTCAAAGGGTCTCACAATGGCAAGAAACCCTTGGCGCCGAGCGCATCCGCGCGGCTCACCTGGCCTCACAGTGCCACGTAACCCTGGGCGCCGAACGCATTCGCGCGTTTCACGGGGTCTCACAGTTCCCCGAAGCCTTCGGCGCCGAACACATCCGCAAGACTCACACGGCTTCACAGTGCCACGAAACCGTCGGAGCCGATCGCATTCGCGCGTTTCAAAGGGTTTCACAATGCCAGGAGACGCCACCAACCAATCGCGCGGGAGTTGGAGCTCCGAGTGCATACAGCACCGTTGAGCCCCCAATGACGACGCCGCAAACGTCGACATGGCCACGGTTCCTCGCGCGATTCGGGCTAGCTCCGGCGAAGGACTCGGCCGACGAGCGAGCTCCTGAACATTTTTCAAAGCGAAGGAGAGGGGGGAAGTCAAGCTAGGTGCGCTCGCGTCATAGCTGACGCCTTACCTCTACCATCCCTTACAAATGCGCCGCTGTTTCTTTATCCGCGTGACTCCGACAAGGGCCGCGCCTGGCAGGATCATAGGGGTAGAATGTACGTGTGGTGGTGGCGTGCGTGGTGGTGGTGGTGGTGGTTTTGGAACATTTTGTGAGCCACGTTGAGTCGTCTCGGGCTATCTTGGGCCATCTTGGAGGTAATCTTGGGCTTTGCGAGGCTCTCTTAGAGTCATCTTGGGCCAGCTTGGACGCTCCAGCGCCTCGCGAACCCCCCTCTCCAGGTCCAGGGGAAGGGCCCCCCTGGATAACAAGCCGTCTAGGTCACTCCCACCCGCCCTCCCAACACATGAGTATCGCCCGAGCCTGAAAATGTTCAGCGGTCGTCTTTGGATGGGCAGCTAGGGGGAACCCAGACCCACACTATGTGCGCGACGCTGGGGCGAGGTGCGCCACGCGTGCCAGGCGCGCCACGCGCGCCAGGCACCCCTGGGGCCCGAGCGGCGCCTGCGCATGTGACAGCACACATCTGGAAACATGTCGGCCCCCACCGTCCTTGCCGTAAATTAATGCCCGTCATTGTCTGCTGGGTCTGCGCACAGCAGGCCATACGCCGCCACCCCCGCCGTCCCTGTCAAACACCAGTTGACAGTGATCGCGGAGTGACCGCGCATGAGCCAGATTTAGCTCTGAAGATCATGTTCTGTTTCTCGGTCAGGTATGGTAGCCCGGCGCACAGCTGGCAATATGCTGACAATCCCGCCGTCCTTGTCACAAACAATACACAGTGTTCGCGGGTCTCACGAGGATGACTCAAGACTTTGCCCCAACGTGTACTTTGTATTGCTGTTTGTTGTCAGGGATGATGGGGGGTGGGTGATTCGGGTTGGCCACGCATGCTCCAAATAAGGGGGCAGAGTGCGTTTTGTATGTTTTTTCTTTGACAGGGATTGCGAGGTGGGTGATCATGGTTCCTGGTTGGCCGCTGGTCGGCTGGGGGAGGGGGTGTATATGAATAGGAAAGGGTGGTCAGCCTTTCCCCGAATGGGTAGAGGGAGGGGTTCGAAGGAGAAACCGCTCTAGACCACCTACGCCCAGAGGGCTGGTGGGATTATGAGGCTCCGTTGACAAGTAGAGCCGTTTCAGGGGCGGTCTTAGGGCGTCCTGTACCATCCAAGGATTCATATACAGCCATCTTCGGATATCTTGAGCCATATTGGAGGTCATATTGGATTTTCTGAGGCGCTCTCGGAACCATCTTGGGCCATGTTGGACGCTCAAGTCGCCGTTTGGGCCCTCTTGGGGCGCTCTCGGGCGCGCATGTTGCCGTCCTGGGGCGAACTTGGACCTCTGTTTGCGTCAACGTGGGGCCCCTTGGATGCACGTTGGAGGTCATTTTCCGCCATGTTGGGCCCTCTCGGGGCCATCTTGAACGAGATCAATCAGAGAAGGGAGAGCTTAAAGCCGCCCTCGATAGCATTCCAAATCGCCTCATGATACTCTCTTGGGGCGCTGTTGGAACACTCTTCGGCGCTCCTGGGGCCGTCGTGGGGCTCTCCTGGGGCTCTCTTGGGGATTGGTTGGGCCATCTTGGAGCCATTTTGAGGCCTCGGAAGTCCATGGGAAGTGGAAAGGCGAGAAGGACGATGCCCAGGCGAGTTGCCCTGATCAGGGAGGTGGGGGAGCACACACGGGAACAAAGGGATCGGGAGGCCGTCCTACCCCAAGAGGGGGGAATTTTGGGGAGGAACAGGAGAAGGAGGAGGAGGAGGAGGAGGAGGAGGAGGACAGGAGGGAGCATGAGAAAGAGGAGGAGGAGGTGAAGGAGGAGGAGGAGGAGGAGGAGGAGGAGGGAGAAGGGGAGGATGGGAGGAGGGAGTTGGAGCATTAGGACATTTCATCGCTTCTGGATCGAGTCGCTGCGGTCTGAGACCACCGCTCTGGCAGAATGTTCGACGTTTATTCGAAAGGTCGTGGGTCGACCAGGTGTGTACGTTTAAATCATCGCCGGCCAGTCTTGATAGACTTTGAGCCGTAGTCCAAGTCCAAGGAGGAGGACGACGAGAAGGGCAGCACAATCAGAGACGATGCCCAGACGAGTCGCCCTGATCAGGGAAGTGGGGGATATACAGAGAAACACAGGGCTGGATAAACCGTCGTACCCCCAAAGGGGGAGGAAGGATGATGAACCAGAAGAGGAAGAGGAGGAGGAGGAGGGCGAGCAGGAGGAGGAGGAGGAGGAGGAGGAGGAGGGAGGAAGAGAAGGAAGCGGAAAAGGACGAGGAGGAGGAGAGGAGGAGGCGGAGGAGGAGGAGGTGGGGGAGGGGGGCGGAGGGAGGAGGGAGGAGGAGGAGGAGGAGGAGGAGGAGGAGGGCGAGGATGAGAAGGAGGAGGGGGAGGAGGAGGAGGAGGAGGAGGAGGAGGAGGACGACGAGGAGGAGGAGGATGAGAAAGAGGAGGAGGAAGGAAATGGCGAGCAGAAGAGCCAGAAGCTTCTTGAATGTGCTGCCTCTCGGAGTCTCTTCGGATGTCTCTTCGAAGCCTTTTGGAAGCCTCTTGAAGCGTCTTGGGGGCCTCCTGGCGGTCCCGGAGGCCTCTTTCAGCTTCTTGGGTGCGTCAGGGAGCCTCTTGGGGCCTCTTGGGGATCTATGGGGAGCCTCTTGGAGTCCTCTTGGGCGCCTCTTGGGACCTCCTTGGCGCCGTTTGGGGCCCTCTTGAGGCGCTTTTGGGAGCTTTGGGAACGCTCTTGGGGTCATCTTGGAGGAGACCGATCAAAGAAGGTGGGAGCTTTAATTTCGCCCCCCCCTCGGGAGCCCCACAAATCGCCTCTTGGACCCCTCTCGGAGCGATCTTGGGCCGCTCTTGGGCGCTCTTGGGGCTTTCTTGGGGCGCTCTTGGGCCTCTCTTGGACCATCTTGGAGCCATCTTGAGGCCTCGGAAGACCGGAAGACCATCGAAAGCAAAAAGACGGGTGAGCGACATTCATTAATTGTCCTTCGGTTTTCAAGGGTTTGGGCCTCTTGGCGGCCTCCTGGGGAGGCTTCGTGCCCACTTGGAACCGTCTTGGAGCAGTCTTGGGGCTTCTTGGAGCATCTTGGGAGCCATACTGAGCCATCTTGGGCTATCTTGGGCCGTCTTGGATGCCATTTTGGGCTCTCTCTTGCCCTCTTGAGCCTTCTTGGGCCATCTTAGATGCTCTAACCGCTCTCGGGGCCGGTGGGATTTTGAATAGGATCCACCCTTCACCCTTGACACCCTACAGCGAGTTTTCGAGACAGATGTGCGCGACGTGAATGCGAGAGACACACTTTTGAAACGACCCACTCTCCATCCGGGAAGCTCTCGCAAATTTTAAAACGAATGTGCGCTGCGCTAAAGCGAGAGCCACATTTTGAAAAAACGACCCGCACTCCATCCGTGAATCTCTGGCAAGCTTTAAGACGAATGTGCGCTGCGATACCGCGAGACCTACATTTTGAAAACCACTCGCCCTCAATCCATGGAGCTGCTGCGAATGTCAAGCATCAGGGTCATCAGTGGTACAGAAGTCTGAGGCGAAACGCCCGGCCCGCCCTGCCGACCCGTCCCTGGGTGCGACAGGGAGGAGTTATCTATAAGGAAGGCGGACGGAGGAGGAGGAGGAGGAGGAGGAGGAGGAGGAGGAGGAGGAGGAGGAGGAGGAGGAGGAGGAGGAGGGGAGGAGGAGGAGGAGGGAGAAGGAGGGAGGAGAGGAGGAGGAGGAAGGACGACGAGAGAGGAGGAGGACAGAGAGGAGGAGGAGGAGGAGGAGGAGAGGAGGAGGAGGAGGAGGACGAGGACGCAGAGGCGAAATGAAGGAGGAGGATGAGGAGGACGAGGAGGAGGAGGAGGAGGAGGAGGAGGAGGAGAAGGAGGAGGAGAGGGACAGAAAGGAGGAGGATGAGAATGATTGGAGGAGGAGGAGGCGGAGGATAAGGAGGAGGCAGAGGCGAATGAGGATCAGGAGGCGGAGGCGGAGGAGGATTCGGAGAGGGAGGAGGAAGACGACGAGGAGGAGGAGGAGAAGGAGGGGACCAGGGAGGTGGAGAGGGACGAGGGGGAGGAGGAGTAGCAAGAGGAGGAGGAGGCGGAGTAGGAGTAGGAGTAGGAGTCAAGCTAGCCAGCTCGAGCGAGTCAAGCATGGCATGCCCAGTCCCACCCGCCCTCCCACAACATAAGAAGCAAAGCTGGCACAACTGGGGGCCGAAGTCACACCGGCCAGCCGGTTTGGTACAGCTGATGCGGCCGCGATGGCGGTTGCCGACGGGAACTGGCGAGCGCGTGTTGAATGCCGCGCACGCATTGCCAGACGAGTCGAGAATGGCCCGGTACACCGCAGGAAGCCAGAGGTGGCCGGAGGAAGCCCGACGGTCTGACAGGACACCCCAAAGCATTTTTGTGAAAAAGCATTGGGTTTTTGATGTTTTTATGTTGAAATGCTTGCAAACACACGGTGTTCGGTAGGATTCTGACATGAACGCGCGAGTGTGCTCT
>CAUYUJ010017172.1:529014-531514 GCA_963575745.1 Prorocentrum cordatum | reverse complement strand
GGAGGAGGAGGATGAGGGGAGGAAGAGGAGGAGGAGGAGGAGGAGGAGGAGGAGAGAGACAGAAAGGAGGAGGAGGAGGAGGAGGAGGAGAAGGAGGAGGAGGAGGACAGAGAGGAGGAGGGCCAGGGATGAGGAAGAGGAGGGGGAGGAGGAAGAGGAGGTGGAGGAGGAGGAAGAGGAGGACGAGCGGGGGCGGACGGGGATCGGGGACCGAAGCGCCTTTCTCCGCCCCCGCACTTCGCTGGTGGGTCCGCCCGCGCGGCGTGCAGATCGTGGAGGTCCCGCAGGTCCAGTACCAGGAGAGGATCGTCGAGGTTGTGGAGCACCAGGCATCGCAGCGCAGCCCTCCGTCCCTCCCTCCCTCCCTCCCTCCCTCCCTTCCTCCTTCCTCCTCCCTCCTCCCTTCTCCCTCCTCTCTTTCTGCGCTCGTTCTCCTCCTCCGTCCTCCTTCTGTTTCTCCTCCTTCATCTCCTTCATCTCCTTTATCTTCTCATCCTCCTAATCCTCCTAATCCTCGCCCTCCTCCTCCCAAGTGGTCTCCATGAGCAACGGCGAGGTTCGTCGGGATTGGTGAGTATTTCGAGGCTTTGGGAAACTTGCTGTCAGGCGTGCTCGATGGTTGCAGAGCATGCTTCGGCGACCCACGGTCCACAAACAAAACATAGCTGTATTACGTGGACATATTCTACATGAGAAACCGGCTTTTACCGACACTGGTCAGGTACGCGATACGGCCAATAGTTGGCTTCTCCACTTTAGGCGTGATCTCGAACTATATCGTGGCACTCGTGGCACGGAGAGCTAGGATATTTGGAGCACCACGGATGTTGCATGGGTTGAGTTATGTGGTCACGATTCGGATTAAGTTCAAGAGTTGTTGGCAGTGTGTCCTAGTATGTTTAGGGCGGCGGTGTTTGCTAACACTAGCTTGCTTGACATGCTGTTTAATCCTATTGCTATGCATCAGCAAGAAACACGCTCGGAACAGTTTAAATGTACGGTTCTAGATCCTGCAGCTACTCCTTGTGCCCTCGGCCCCCCACGTTCCAGAAACTTATCGCACACCAAACATCACATCAGTGGATTCGGTATATCTTGGAATCGGGAGTTATCAAACACCAGTGCCCGATTAGCTGTCCGGCCTTCAGAGATGTGGCGAGCAGTCAACACCATCTTAAACTAGCATACGCACGTGGGAGGTGTCAATTTGGACGGGCACAAATGGACGGGGAATTGCAACTGCAACATGAGCTACAATGTGGACTATGCTCTGTAGCCTCTTTTTGTTCCTCGAGCGAGCTCTTCGATCACACACGATCCGTTCATCTACCACTACCGCTTCCGCGCTTCTTGCTTTCGCGAGGTGCACATCCACGTGCATCTCTGGCATAGCGGGATGCCAGGAGCCCTTGGCGCGAAGGAGACAGGGACAGGCGGCAACAGCCGCGAAATACGAGCCAAGCGTCAACCCGACGCCGACCAGAACAAGAAAGTGCAGATCTCGAAGGAGCTCAAGGCGCTCACACGGGGCGAGAAACCCAGATTCGGATTGTTTTCTCACGGCAGACACTCAGGAACGCACGGCAACGTCGAGAGCGGCAGGGCATCACTTAAGACGCTTTGCTGTTGCTGGAAGCGTGCTCCATTGTGCTGGCGATGCAGGAGAAGACGAGCAACGACTCGTCCCGCGTGAAGGGCAAGAAGGATCAGGATCCCGGGCCGCCTCACCGATACTCCTGCGGTGGAGCTCTCAGGACCTACGCCGACGTCAAAAAAGGCGCAACTCCAAGCTTCACTTCTCGATGCCCGAGAAGTTGCGCAAATCACAGGATGCGGCCTGCGTGGAGTACGACAATGGTCGACCGAGAAGAAATGCGATTTGGTGCTGCACTGTCGAGTGGAGAAGGTCCTCCGGCGCGGGATGAAGAAAGGGACCGTCGCCGTCCGCGACCCGCAGTTCCGCATCATGACGAACAGGGCTCCCGACTGCACGGAGGGCGCAGAGAAGGGCGACAAGGCGCGAGCGACGTTTTTCGAGGCAGGAGCTTCTCGATGGCATGGAGGGCTAGCGGCGTCTTCTTCTTCCTCCTCGACTGTCGCGCCTCAGGCCCGCCTGCTGTGCTCACGATCTCTTGGTTCCTGGGTGCCCGATGGCAGTTGCGCTGTGGCAGTGGATTGCAGTGATATTGTCTTTTGGGATGGTACTTCTCACGGTGTACCTGCTGATGGGCGGGGTCACGTTGAAAACACATCGCGCCATGTCTCACGTGAAACGGGGTGACGCTCCAGATCTTCCTTTTCTGCCGGTTCAGGCGAACCGAGCGTCTTCAAGTTTCGGCTTCCGAGTTCGGAGGCCCCACTTCCTGAACGCGCAGTTTCAGACGCGACTTCTCGATTGTATATGGTTGCAGAATTCTAGGCCTCACCGAGTGCGATGCGTGGCGCATCCATAAATAGAAGACTGTTGTCGGGTGAGTGTGCAGATGCCCTTGCGCAGGCG
>CAUYUJ010017172.1:521514-524014 GCA_963575745.1 Prorocentrum cordatum | reverse complement strand
CTCCTCGGGTCTGGATCGTGGGGAGCTTGTCTGGAAACGATGTCCATGCGAGTTGCCCTGATCAGGGATATGGAGGATCATGCAGTGGAATAAAGGGCTGGGGAAGCCGCCGTATTCCAAGAGGGGGAGGTGGAGGAGGAGGAGGAGGGGGAGGGGGAGGAGGGAGGAGGGAGGAGGGAGGAGGAGGGGGAGGAGGAGGAGGAGGAGGAGGAGGAGGAGGAGGAGGAGGAGGAAGACTAGGCCGATGAGGAGGAGGGGGAAGAGGAGGAGGAAGAGGAGGAGGAGGCGGAGGAGGATTAAGAGGAGAAGGAGGAAGAGGAGCAGGAGGGCGAGCAGAACGGCCAGATGCCTCTTGGATATCTCTCGGAGTCTCTTCGGATGTCTCTTGTAAGTTTCGTGCAGTCCTATTGCGGCGTCGTGGGGGCCTCTTGACAGTCCCAGGGGTCTCGTGGATCGTTTTGGGTGTCTCGGGAGAGCCTCTTCGAGCCTCTGGGGAGTCTCTTCGGAGCCTTTTGGGGACTTCTTGGGGCCTCTTGGGGCCTCCTGGGTGCCACTTGGGCCCCTGTTGGGGTAGTCTTTGGGCACCCTTGGGAGCCTTTGAGGCCATCTTAGAACCATATTAGAGGAGATCGATGAAAGAAGGCCCCCCCCATGAGGTCAACATGGGCCCAACACCTTAGTACACTCAGTGATTGCTGCCTTCTCGCCGAGGCTCTCTTGGACGCTCTAACGACCCGTGGCCCCCCCCGTTCAGGTCCAAGGGAGGGGGTAGGGAGGGTCAAGACACCTCCTGCTCACAAGGCGCAAGCCGTCTCGCTCACTCCCACCCGCCCTCCAAACACATGCGTAGCATTCGAGCGTCCCTGTCAAAAGCCAATGCAAAATGGTCGCGGGGCGCCCGCGCATGCCTCAGATTTGGAAGCACAGTATGTTCGGCATTGTAGTTTGGTAGGGACTGTTGGCCTGTGCGCAGCAAGCAATGAGGGCGCCCTGCCGTCCCGGTCAAAAGCCTATGCAAAGTGGTCTCGGGGCGCCTGCGCACGCTCCATCTTTGACGGCAAAGTGCATGTTGTATTGTTCTGCCGCAGGGATGGCTGGCTTGCGCGCAGCAAGCAATATGCGCTCCCCCCCTCCGCCGTCCCTGTCAAACCCATGTAAATTGGTCGTGGGGCGCCCGCGCCCGCTACAGATTTGGGAGCTTTGGGGGAGGGGGTGCTTAGTCATAGGGAATAGGGATACGCATAAACCACTCACGCTTTAAAGTGCTGGTGGGATTATGTCTATGCCGTTGTATGTTCCTCGAGCCCTGTCGCCGGTTGCGGTCCGGGCTCGAGGGCCCCGGGGGCTAGGCGCAGGGGCAGGGCGGTCTGTGCGGTCGCCAGGCTTGCTTTTCGAGTGAGCCCGCGAGGCGGGACGTCGTCCCTATCCAAAGAAGTCTCCTCTTCCTCCTCCTCCTACTCTTCCTCCTCCTCCTCCTCCTCCTCCTCCTCCTCCTCCTCCTACCCCTGCTCCTCCTACCCCTCCTCCACCTCCATCCTTGTCTGCCCGGCAGCCTCGCTCTCCTCTTTTATAATCCTCCTCCTCCCCCTCCTCATCTCATCCTTCTCCTCTTCGCTCTTCTCCCCCTCCCCCGGAGCCCCAGGTGGACGAGGTGATCAACCAGGTCCCCGTGCCCGTCGTGCAGGACCGGGGGGCGCCAGCTGACCTCTCCACCGACCCTGCCCGGGCCCACCGCCGGCCAAAGGAGCGCTGCACCTGACCCAGGACGGACCCGGACCAGGATCGGATCGGTGAGGCGGTCGCTCGGCGGCGCGTCCCCTCCTGTCTCCTCCTGTCTCCTCCTCCTCCTGTCTCCTCCTCCTGTCTCCTCCTCCTCTCGGCGGCGCGCCCAGGGGGGAAGCAGAGCGGGTGGGTCTTCCCACGAGGCTCGGCAGGCCTCGGGCCTCCTGAGAAGTTTCCCGGAGCCTCCCCCGAAGACGCAGAAGACTGCAGGCGCGAGGGGGGGTCTGAGAAGCCCCGCCGCCTTCCGGGCAGGCTCCTTCTCGCCCCCCCCCCCCCCATGGCGCGCTGCCGAGCCTCAGCCGCGGGCCCGACGAGGAGGTCGTGCGCCACGTCCCCAAGATCCAGGTGCAGACCGTGGAGAAGATCGTCAGCGTGCCGCAGGCCCGGCCCCGAGGGCCGCCGCCCGCCTCAGAGTCGGAGATTGACAGAGCCCCCGTCCTGCCAAGTGGAGCCAGGAGGACCCCAAGGAGGGCCAAACGAAGCACACATCATTGATTTCCCATATGTCTTTGATATGTTTTTCGCGTTCTCGCGTTTTCGGTCTTCCGACGCTCCAAGACAGATCACCATGATTCGTCTGTTTGTTCTCGAGAGTGTGTCCTCCCAGACATGCAACGCCCTGAGCAACTCAGGACGATTTTTTCAATGTGTGTAGGTGGTGCTCTTGTAAGTTTCGGCCTCTGGGGGCCCTAATTGGGCCCAGGACCGTCAACGCAGC
>CAUYUJ010017172.1:494014-511514 GCA_963575745.1 Prorocentrum cordatum | reverse complement strand
ACCCATGCTGGGCGCAGGGGGGGCTGAGGGACAGATCGAGGCTGAATGCGAATACTCGCATTGCAGCTGCACAGCGGAGAGCAAAGAAAGCAGGAGTGAGCGCCATCACGAGCACTTGCGACTGCGCGAATGCATTCGCAAGCACGAGGCGCAGCCTACTATTGGCATCAGTCGTCGCCGCCCCACAGGAGGGGGATTTACAATTTTCGGTCGAGGCGCTGCACTTCGCATCTAGGAGTATGGAATGCGCAGACGATTGGCTACATGCGAGGACTACGAGAGGAGCGCAAATGGGGTTTACCTTGTGCCCAAGACTGTTCCACGATACTTACAACCTGTACGTGGGGCGTTGGCACCGGGCTGAAAGAGAGCGGGGCGAGGTGCAGACATTGAGTGATGCGGTGGGCCCAAACGGCGGACAGGGGCACGACCTCTCGCTCAGCGCGTTCATGGGCGACGCTGCCAGGGCCCGCGCGGTGGCCCCGTCGGGCCCGATCCCTCTGGCACCTGGAGTTAGCAAGGTGATCTCCGAACGCCAGGTGGCGCTTGACGAAAGCGAGATTATCTCGATTCGCGCGGGCTCCCAGCCCCATTCGGCTCCAAGCGGAAGCGGGGTTATCTCGGTTCCCCCAGGGGCCCGCGCGAAAAGAGTCGCAGAGCAGATCAACGCCACCACTCAGCGCTTGGATCGCAGACTGGGGGAAGGTGGGCGGGGCCTGAACCCAGCCAAGACCATCCGCCTGGTGGCTCTGCGGGGGCTAGGGCGAGATGGGGCCACAAGACAGCTGCAAAGAGAGAAGAATATCAAGGGCACGCCGATGAAGCAGATGAGAGTATTGGGGTCGTACCCACCAGGGGATCAAGGGTACGAGGGAGAGATGAGAAGGGGGTGCGAGGTCATCGACAGAATAAAGAAGGAGATGTTCCATGCGTTCGTGGCGGGGGCGGGCCTCTGGGTGACGTCGCCTGAGGGAACTAGACAGTGCGATGGGAATCCTTCTGCGAAGGAATGACAGGAGGCAGACTGAGCTGGGCGGGGGCAGACGGTGCAGCCAGGTGTTACGCCAGCAGGGAGGTGTTCAGGAGATGGAGGATGCCGTGCTGCTCGACGGCCTTGAGGATGCGCACTTTACGGTGGTACAGGCAATGGGCGAAATATCCAGAGGATTTTGGCCGCGCGTTGGCATCGTGTTTTTGTTGTTTGTTCTTGAACGCCGGAGTCGGACAGTCTCTGCCAGGCCAAGAGGATGGAAAACAGATGGGTCTGCGAAGCTTCTACACCTTGGCCAAAGTAGGTGGTCGCGGACTTTCAGGCGCTGGCGGAAGCCATCGAGGATGCGCGGAGATGGTGCCCGAAGAGGGAGCCAGACATCTCAATGTTCAAGAGATTCACGAGGGATTGGGGGGCGCGGGTGGGGTCGGACTCCAGGGTCTTACGCCGGGCTGGAGAAGCATGGGGCGCATCGCTACCTGAGATTACGGTGGGCGGAGAGGTGGTGGTTCATTTTTGGCGCGGCTGGGCAATTGGGGCAGAGGGGCAGGTGCGTGGAGCGCAGTTTACTACTGCGGCGGCGGCGCTGGCAGGACACCGGAGAGTGGTGCACGTCTGTCTTCCTCTGATCCCCAGCTTGGTGATAACGGATCAATGCCCCTGGTGCACGGGCGCGTTCGCGATGGAAATCACGGCGGACCACGTCGTGAGAGCGACGGGGAGTCGCGGGATATGCTGCAACAAACAGGAGTTTCTGGAATCATCCCGCGCGCGATCCCCTTCTCCTCACCTGCGTCCTCCGCGGCTTCCAGGCTCAATCCTTGGGGGGCTTTCAGACGCATGTTCGCCGCCGCCATCCTGGGCCGCGCTGTGTCAAAGATGGCGATGGCACCGCGGAGGTTACCGCGGCCCAAACGAGGAGCATGCGCAGTGATGGAAGGAGAGCCGAAGCACCGCTGGGGCGGCAATGGAAACGGAAAGGCCGGAAAGGATCAGTGGTGCGCAGATGGGGCCAGCGCCGACGCAGCGGGCAGCCCGCCTTCGACGGCAGCTGCGTCGACAGGGGGGATCGGCAAAGGCGGATGGGGGGGGGGCGCCGACCGGCCGCCCGCCAGTCTTGCGCAGGGGCGACTGCGAGGAGTTCGACCTGAGAGGGTGCGTCAGCGGGCTTCAAAGATTGCCCCTTCGCTCCGCGGCAGGTGTCGGAGACGTGCACCACGTGGCATCAAACTTCTACCTCGTGCCAGTCAGCAATCTCGCGTTTCGGAAGTCGCTGGCAGCGGGGCAGGGCTGCGGGGGCAGGTCAGGGAAATGGGCGCGGGGCGCAATATGGGGCCGCCAGGCATTCACGCGGGATTGGCGCCCGTGGAAGACACGCGGGAGATGGCGTCGAAATGGCAGAGGACAGGCGAAACGACAGTAGCACTATCAGTAGACAGAGGCATGGACGCGCTGGACAGATTCCCGAGGCTGATGGAGGACAACAGCGAGGACATCCAGGCAATGATCATGGAGGCGGTCGAGATGCGCAGGGTCAGCGAGAGCTACACGGCGCGCAACAGCAATAACAGGAAACCGAACGAGGGCGAGGAGTTCTGGGAAGAGGGGTCGGGCAACATCCGAATCGACATCAATGAGTCCCCCGACTTCAGGGCAGTGCCCCCGAACAACGTGGGGGAAGACGCCTGGGCGAAGCTGGGCCAGTTCGCGGGCCGCAACCTGAGGGTGGCGACTTGGGCGCAGATCGTCTATGTGGGAGGCGAGAAGTTCCAGTCGGCGGCGCCCAAGTCGGAGCTGGTGGGGATCGTGGAGCGGGTGCTCCAGCGTCGGCGTCGCTGAATGCGGGAGAGGCGGAGGCATTGGCAAGGTTTTCTCGGAGTTCTGCGCCGCAGAGCCGAGGGCGGTGGCATTGGCGAGGTTTTCTCGGGGCGCTGCGCCACAGAGCTCGGGCGGGCGGTTGGATTTGCTATGTCTTCTCGGGGTGCAAAGACCCCTGGGCAGAGTCCAGGCCGCGGCTGACGCGGACGCGCGCGCGCACGGCGCCAGCATCGGCGTCAGCATAGTGCGATGAGAGGACTTCATCCGGAAAGCCCACTTGGGGCGCTTGGGCATAGCTGAAATGCCCGACAGCGTTCAGAGGAGGAAGAGAGACCTATCGGTTGATGAAAGAATCGCAGCATCGATCGGCATGGACGTTGGACGCTTCGCCAAACTCAGACGTTTCGCCCCGAATGCTTAAATTTACGATGTGGCCCTGAAGTTCCGAGCAGATCGGGAAGCTGCATTACAGAGAAGCGCCCCGGGAAAAAGGCTTGCCTGGCAACGTGCAGCCCAGCCAACACACTCAGTTTAAAACGTCATCTGCAATGGCGACACGATGCGTTTCTCCCTCCCTCTCTCCATTGCAGATGCTGCGAGATGGTGGGCGGGGTAGTCGGCGCGCAGTATAGCGTGTGCGCAATGTAGACGGGTCACGGTCAATTGGGGGAGATGGGCACGGAGTGCGAGGCGCTGCGAGGGCGCAGGGCAGTTGGGAATTCAATTCTATCTCACTGGGGTGAGATGGGGCCAACATAGCAGGGGCACTACTGGTAAATTGGGGCAGTTGGGCTGTTGGGATGTCGCAACTCTCTCTCCATGGCTCACCCAGGTCGCCGCAGCTGATCTGGCTCAACGCAGGCCCGGGCGAGCAGCGTGACGCATTGGCGAGATTTCTCGGAGTGCGTCGCGCGCGTGGGCCGTGGCCTTTGCGACTGGCAGTCAACTATGGCCCTGCGGGCGATGCGGCGAGGGGTGCCAGTGCTGCAAGGTGATCGAAAGCCGCAGAGAGCACGCTAGAAACGAACCAGGCCACGAGAAGGACCAGGGTGGTAAAGGCAGCGAATGGAAAAGAGCACGCGTCGATTTCGATCTGGAGCGGAGGGGGGCGGAGCGGATCAAGGCTGCAAATTCAGCTGGCAGAAGAAGGAGGCCCAAACAAGAAACTTCGCAATCAGAGAAAGCAGGTCGCGACCCCGAAGTCAGAGGAGATGGCGAGGGCGCCGCTGGAATGCATTTAAATGCATGGAGGAATATTTACAACCTTCAGCAAAGCAGGGGCGGGAATGACGGAGGCCCTTCGACGCGCGGCAGGACGCGGCGTCTTGTTCGCAAAGTACATGGCCATGGACGCAAAAGACAAGGGAGCGCTGAATATGGCAAGGCAGGAGTTTGAGGAGAAATAGAGAGAGAGAGAGAGGGAGAGAGATAGAGAGAGAGAGAGAGATAGAGAGAGAGAGAGAGAGAAAGAGAGAGGGAGGGAGGGAGAGAGAGAGAGAGAGAGAGAGAGAGAGAGAGAGGGAGAGAGAGAGAGAGAGAGAGCGATACTGAGCGAGAGAGAGAGAGAGAGAGAAGGAGAGATGCACGACATTGGCGACTACAAGACGGCGAAGGAGAAGGGCGAGCAGCAGCCAGAGCATCTCATGGCGCTGGACTTCGTGGACCGACAAGTGGCAGTTCTGGTGCATGGTGGACTGGATGCAGTTAGTGAAGGCGCAGGAGAAACACCCGAAGGATGTGCTCCTGGCGGAATGGATGGACGGAGTGAAGGGCGCGTTTGGATTAGACCACGAGCAATGGCCGAATACCGGGCGCGAGAGCAAGTACTTCCCGTTCAAGAGCGGGCCATCGATGGCGGTGGAGCTCATGGTGGGACCCGCGTGGCAAGCGCTCTTTGCGGATAGGCTGCCGCAGTAACTCGACGACGCAATCATGGAGCGCCGCTGCGAGTTCATCGACGCGGCCAAGAAGATGAGCTCGGAGGAGCAATGTCTTTCCCGATGGCGCGCAAGATCGAAGGCTGCGACCTCGTCGCGAGGCGCCCAGTAAACCAATGGGAGAGGCAGTGGCAGAAGGCCACTGCAGTGCAAGGCCACTGCAGTGCAGAGCCAGTGCGAGCCAGCGCTGAAGATGGGCAAGAACGACGAGGAGAACTTCCACGAAGTCATGAAAGTCGCCATGAATGAGCTGAAGAACGACGGCGACGTGGACCCAGAGAAAGCGAGGGGGCTGAACGAGTGCCAGAAGCTCAAGGACAGCACCCAGGCCATGCTGGATGTCACCGAGGTCTCCGCGGAGAACTTCGGCTACCCCAAGTCGGAGGAGACGACGGCGGCCGGCTCAAGCGGCCGCCAGTGGGTGCACCCAGTGGGGCATGCAGGTTGCCAGGAGAAAGCGTTAGCGGGGTTTCTCGGGTCGCTGATCTAGGCGAGTTGTGAGCTGGCGGCGCCAACAGGCAGCCGAGGGAAGCATGGCGAGGCTTCCCTGAGTGCTACTCATGGCAGACTACTTGGGCACAACAGTGCGCCTGCGCTGCCATCGCAATGGGTTAAGCAGTGGCGATGCGTCCTGGCGTGCCTACTGGCCTGTCAAACAGTGGTCTAAGAACCTTCTGAGAATTCCACGAATTGTTCTTAGAACGTTTCTGGCTGGGACTGTCCTTAGCACATCGGGTGTATGTTCTTAGAGAATTGTTTTTGTTATTAGGACACTTCTGGGTTCTGAGAACATGTCGTGGTAGGCCGAGGCCCATAGGAATGCTGGGGCGGTCGGTCCCCGTTCAAATTGGATGTTTTTTCGGAGCACCGTCAGGTGCACATCTGCAGGGTGGGAGGAGGAACATGTGATCATCATGATGCCCACTTTGGTGCTCCTCATTGGCCCCACCTATGAGTGGGAAAGTGGGTCACGGAATTCAAAATGTAGAAGTCTCAGGAGCCCTCCCAGCAACAATTTGGGGTCTCGGGCCTTCCGTCTCTCCCCTCTCTCCTCCTTTTGAGGTCGTGTCGTCGTCCCCCCCCTTTGTTTGGGCGCCCTGCTAAGCCCGCGCGCCCCCTTCCCTTAGGCCACGCGGAAAGGCCATCAGCTGCTCCCCCCGCGCACTGACCCGGTGGGACTCGCGATGTAAGGTAGCGGGCCTCTGTTAGGGGGCCACCTTGGAACTCGGTCCTTGAGCTTCGGGGTGCGCCCCCTCCCGGCCCTAGTGAGAAAGCAGGGCCGTAGCGCAACCAAACGCATTTTTTTGGGTGGGGGGCAAAATCGCGTAGATCACCCGTGCAGGTGCTCTGACGTTATTCTTGTCATGCGGATGTCTTTGTGTCCTCGTCCTCCTCCTCTTCCTACTCTTCCTCTTCCTCCTCCTTCTCCCTTCTCCTGCTCCTTCTCCTGTTCTTTTTATTCTCTGCGACTCGCCCTCCACGGCTTCTGGAGTGTTTCGGCCCCAGGTGGCCGGCGCAACGCCCGTGGCCGGCACTCGTCGGCGGCGCGCGAGCCCACGGGGTTGCCAGCGGGAGAGCCCGTTCAGGACCAGTTCGTCTACGTCGCGGGCCTCGCCTACTTCCGCAATGCCCCTCGTAGGCCAGACCGGTCGCCAGAAGCGTCGGTCGGTTTTGGTGGGGGAAGCCCTCGTGGCCCTTCGGCGGGGCGCGGCCTCGAGCCTTGCCTGCTCCGTCGGCACGGGTAGCTGGCCCTTGCTGGCCCCTACCCAACGCGGTGACCTGCAGGATCCCGCTCGCAGTGGCTCTTCGGGCCCTGCGTGGCGCGGCGGCCCCTCGCAGCGGTCCGTCGCGCCCTGCGCTTCCGGCGCTGGCTCCCAGGCTCTGGTCTGTAGGTCCACCTGCTGGTGGCGCCTGCCTTTCCTTTGCCGCTGAAAAGCTCCCCTCCTCCTGCTCCTGGCCTCTCCCCTTCGGGCCTGGGGCGGCGGGGCCGGAGGATGTCATGCGAGGAAGAAAAGGGGGCCGAGGGCGAGGAGCTGGCGCGCCAATGCTCCACGCCTTGAACTCTCGCCTCAGACGCCGATGGGTCTGCTGCGTGCCAGTCAGTCAGCTCCCGGTGCCGCCCGACAGAAGGATGTCAGCTCCCGCGTCTTTCTCACTGCCCGCAGTTCGGGGACGTACGCGCGGACGTTCGCAGGCCGACCGAAGATACAGCTACCGGCGCTCCGGCTACAGCGGGAGCGCAGAGCTCGACCAGGTGTGGGGAGGAGCAGGAGGACTCTACTAACCTCTCCCTCACTCCTTCTCTCCACTCGTTCTCCCATGCTGGCTTAACGGTGGGGCCTGGCGGGGCGTTTCGCCCCTCGGCATCGCTACTGCGCCGAACGCCGAACGCTTACCTGCTGACGCGAGCGGGTGTGCCCGCGCCGCTGTGGTTCTGCCTCCAGGCTATGCGCGCGCTGGTTCCGCCCACGTGCTGCCGTCCACTACTGACGTCGGGCGGGGGGGTCCGCCTCCGGGCCTTGCTGGCTTGGGGACTTGCGATCGCTTGCCACCCTCGGCCTCTCCGCAGTCCCCCACTGCCCCGTCTTGGGGTCCCTGGCCCGGTGCCAGCGCCCAGCCGAAGCCGCCGTGTCATCGCTGGAGCGCCGCGACGGGCGCGCCGTCCGATTTGCTGGAGCCGCGGCCACGGCGCAGCGTCCCCAACCCCCTCCAGGGTGGGAGCCCCCAGCGACGCCCCTGGCCGTTCCTTCGGGCTTCGACGGTCTGGTGGGCAGCGGTCGAGGCTCAGTCGAGGCCTCCCCCCAACAGTAGGGAACCTGCTTCCCCGACGTCGGCTGGGCTGGTGTGGTGGAGGCGGCCTGCCCAGCAGCAGGAACCCGCGCTCGCGGATCAGGGGATTAGAGGATCTCCTCCTCCTCCTCCTCCTCCTCCTCCTACTCCCCCTCCTCCTCCTCCTCCCCCTCCTCTTCCTCCTCCTCCTCCTCCTCCTCCTCCTCCTCATCCCCCTCCTCCTCTCCCTCCTCCCCTCCTCTTCCTCCTCACCTCCCCCTCCTCCTCCTCCTCTCCTCCTCCTCCTCCTCCTCCTCTTTCTTTCTCCCATCCTCCTCTTCCTCCTCCTCCTCCTTCTCCTCCTCCTCCTCATCCTCCTCCTCCTCCCCTCCTCCCTCCTCCTCCTCCTCCTCCTTCTCCCCCTCCCCTCTTCCCTTCCCCCGTCAGTTCCTTTTCTTCCTCCTCCTCCCCCTCTTCCTTCTCCTCCTCCTCCTCCTCCTCCTCGTCGTCGTCGTCGTCCTCCTCGTTCTCCTCCTAGTCCTCCTCCTCCTTCTCCTCCTCCTCCTCCTCCTCTCCTCCTCCTCTGCATCCAAGACCTGTAAACCAGATAGTTGGCGCCATACGGCCCGAATCCTACCAAACAGGTCCCAGGCAGCTTCGTCCAGCCGTGGCGACGAGGGTCCCCCAAAGGCCGAACACAGGAGGAGGAGGAGGAGGAGGAGGAGGAGGAGGAGGAGGAGGAGGAGGAGGAGGAGGAATAGTTTTAACACGCGTGCTTCGGCGTGCGCAAGCGTGCCAGGGGTCTCGGCACCCTGTGCGGGCGCGCGCCGGAGGAGGAGGAGGAGGTGAAGGAGGAGGAGGAGGAGGAGGAGGAGGAGGAGGAGGAGTTGAGGAGCGATCCCACACCTCCGATTTAGTTTTTGCTTTCCCTCCAAAGTACTTGGCCCCCACCTTTCGACCCCTTCCCCCGGGCTGGCTTTTCATCCTTGAGTCTTTTTCTGATGGCCCCAGGGCCCGAAACCGGCCCCCAGAGGCCCGAAGCGGCGAAGCGTTTCTCTTTTGATGTTTGTGTTGCTGCTCGAGAGGTTTGAGGCCTGGCACCGCCACAGGAGCCCGCGATCGACATGATGGCGCCGACGGACACGGCGTTCTCGAACTCGGTAATGGTCGGTGCCACCATGCGCGACCTCCCGGGCGGCAGCCCGCAGGTGGTGCAGACCGAGCAGGGGCGCGGTTCCCAGCCCCGCCTTCCGGACTCACTGCTCATAGGAGCAAGAGGTCATGATCATGCTTCGTTCCCAGATTTCCCAAATCTCCCAGATTTCCCAGAAGTCCTACTGTTCCGCGCGGGCTGCAGAAACGATGGCCGCTATATTCTCCTGGAAATCCTGCTGAACCAATTCTATCATGACTTCATTCTGGTACCTCCGACGTGTCGAACAGATCAGTCGCAACCCTTAGCAGCTTCACGTGGCGTTGAGCATGAACCTATCCGTGCGCAGCCTATGTGATGGATGCGCTGACCTCGGCGGGGAGACGCATGCGAACTCTCCAGAGCTCCGTAAGCGGCGCGAAACTCACACAATCCTTCCCACTGGGGCCGTAGGTAGGGCTTCAGAGTACCTCCGAAAGTGTCGGTACACATTTTCGTCGTGGCGCAGCAGAGGCAATCCGCTCAGGCACTCTAGTGGCTGGGACGCAGCGTACTGACTGTCCGGCTGCAAAAGAAAGAGACATGGCAGAGGGCGTCCGCGTAGCAGGAGGAGGGGGGGAGGGCACCCACAGCACGAAGGTCTTCGGCTGAGTGGCGGGTGCGCGCGGCCGTTGCTGAGGCGTCCTGGCAGTGGACGTGGCGCGGCGTCGCGCCCAAACCCGGGTGGTGAGGCACAGGCGGCAGGCCCTGGAGGCGTAGAACAAGTCAACCAGTGCTAGGTGGAGTGGCGAGCGAGTGAGGAAGGCATCCAAGTGTTCGTCAAAATGCCAGGCTGCCAGGTATTCCAGCGCACAGCGGCTGGGTGGTGCAAGGGAGGCCACGACCGAGGGGCTGGACAGCGAGTGGCGGCCAGGGCAGGAAGCGGGAGGAGGGAGGAGGGGGGGTGGTTCCGGCTGGTGCACGCATCACAGCCGGAAGTTGCGGAAATGCCCAGCCGCAGGTCTGGCGGGGCGACCGACGTGTCTAAACCCACATGCGGAGGTTTTGCGCCGTTTTCGGCGTCTTGGGGGCCCACGCCAGACCCTGGGGCCGCAATCGGCCCTGGGACCTTTCCAGTGGTGCGTTCTGTCTAGAGTTTTGAGGAGAATCTGACCGTGGCCACGATGGCGCACCAGGAGGCCCAAAGGCGCCTGAAAGTCTTGATCCTCGAACCTCGATCCTCGCTCCTCTCCTCGCCGCCCCGTCACTCTTGCCGCCGAGGCCGATGCTGATGGAGCCGGTGGCCACTGGGGTGCCAGGCGCCCCCGTGACCATGACAATGCCCAGCATGTCCACAGCTGGTGTGGCCGCCTCAGAAGTCCGGCGAAGTTGGGAGGAGTGCGGCTGGGTTCTGCTACGGCTGGTACGTTTGTCACGAACAGCGCTAGCTGTGGATGGGGTGCCCTTGTGTTCTTCGTGTATGGGGCCTCCACCTCGGAATGTTCTTCGCTTTGGGCATCTCTATCCTCACTGTAGATATCGGTCGCGGGGAAATGTTGTTTTTTTGTCGGCTTGACGCGGTGCTAAAGATATCGCTCTGCTAAATCGGTTCCCGCGAAATATGTTTAAATTTGCTTCGGTACGACCGATAACACAGGGAGGGTTCTTAATTACTTCCTGCGGTTATCTCCATGGGGTCTTGAGCTTTCGGCTCAGGGCCTTATGTTCTTGTTCCGTGCTCCTGTGGTCACGCTTCAGCTGTACAAGTCGGTTCCCGTCAGTGTTCTGACCTCGGGATGCTTTGCAGAAGCCGCGCCTCGCCGAGATTGATCCAGGAGTGCCCGAGTGGTTCCGAGCGGCCGCCAGAGACCCGAGCTATGACCCGAACTCCAGACGACGAGGATCTGGGCTGGGCGAAAGAGTGACCCTCCGCCGGAGTGACCTTCCGAGGTGGAGGGGACGACGAAACTATGGAAACGTATGGGGGGGTCCTGGAATTCGTGCCCATTCCTTGGTTTGTCCTTGGCGCCTTCAGGCACGCCTGAACGGGGTCGGAGGTCCGGGGGGCTGGTCGGAGGAGGGGGGAGATGCAGACCCTCCCCCCCCCCGGGGGGCCCTGGAAAACCTGGGAGGCTGCTTTTTGTCAGTCGAGGTTGGGCCCTTTCGAGACCCCCCTTCTCGGCGGCGAGCGAGGGGGGAAGTGAGAAGGAGAAGGCCTTTTCAGAAGGCGGCGGGACTTATCAGAAACCCTCGCGACTTCTGATAAGTCTTTGGTGTCTTTGGGGAAGGCTTAGGAAACTTCTCAGAAGGCCAGGGGGCTTCCGAGCCTGCCGAGAAGGCCCGCCCCTTCTCGCTTCCCCCGGGGCTCGCCGTCGACCAGCAGGGAACAGCCCACGGCGCGAATGCTGCGCGGCGGGCGGGTTGGAGATCTCCGAGGGTCCAGGCGTCGAACGGACGGATCAGGCCGCCTGGTGTCTCGTTCCTGCTCCTCCTCCTCCTCCTCCTCCTCCTCCTCCTTGCTTCGTCTCCTCCTCCTCCTCCTCCTCCTCCTTGCTTCGTCTCCTCCTTGCTTCGTCTCCTCCTCCTCCTCCTTGCTTCGTCTCCTCCTCCTCCTTCTCCTTCTCCTCCTCCTCCTCCTCCGCCTCGTCCTCTCGTCGACCCCTCTTCGCAGGCGATTTCTTGCCCCGTGTCCCGGGGGTTCCGCACAAAAAGTTGGCCGCGGTGGGAAATCGGGGATCCACCCTCAGGGGGCTATTCGGGCGCACCTCTATCGAGGATGGATGCCGCCCGTCGTATGTCCCCGAGTCGGGCTCGAATTTGTTTGTCCACTCGGACGCCCCAGTACGTCTGGGATTGGGGTCGCCATACCCCTCACCTCCTCCTCTTCACCTAATTATCGTCCTCCCGCCACTGTCGCCCGACGTCATGTTTTTTTCAGTAACGTGGGCCCCCCGGACCTCTCGGCACTATCCTCGCTTAGTGGCCGTGGGGCCCTGCACGGACCTCCAGAAGCCACGACCCTGAACAAAGCCAGCCGTGCCGTGTTTCTTCGTGGCGTTGGATGTCTTGGCAGTCGTCCTCCTCTTCTCCGGCGGGCCCAGGTTGAGGATAACTCACTCCAGAGCGGTCCAGCACGCTCTCAGAGCGCCCAGAGCGCTCTGGAAAGGCTGCGGCGCACAACGCATCCTCCAGACCAGCTGGCTTCCAGAGACTTCTCATTCATCCTCATGCGATTTTATCCTCAAACCGCCATCGTCTTGTCCCTCTTTCCTCCTCCTGTCCTTCCCCCTTCTCCCACCCCTGGTGCAGAGGGGGGTGCGGTGCAGTCCGCACGGCGGCACTGTTTTGCCTCGGTCACCGCGCGCAGGCATACGCGTCAGCGGGTTTCGGCTGATGGGCGAGAGCGCTCCTCCTCCTCCTCCTCCTCCTCCTCCTCCACTCCTTTTCCTTATAAATGACTTCTCCCTGTCGCACCCCGAGGCCAGTTTTTAGGGCGGGCCGGGCGTTTCGCCTGAGTCTTCCTCACCATTCATGATTCTGAAGCTTCAAAAATGGCAGCAGCTTCTCAGATGGAGGGCGGGTCGTTTTCAAAATGTGGCTCTCGCCTTAGCGCCGCGCACATTCGTTTTCAACATGTGCAAGAGTTTCACGGATTGAGGGCGGATGGTTTTCAACATGCGGTTCTCGCTTCAGCGCCGTGCACATTTGTTTTTTATGTGCAAGAGTTTCGTGGATTCAGGGTTGGTGGTTTTCAACATGTGGCTCTCGCCTCAGCGCCGCGCACATTCGTTTTACAAATTTAAAAGAGCTTCACGGGTTGAGGGCGGGTGGTTTTCAACATGTGGTTCTCGCATTAGCGCCGCGCACATGAGTTTACATAATTGCAAGAGTTTCACGGCATGAGGGCGGGTGTGGTTTTCATCTTTTGGTCCTCGCCTTAGCGCCGCGCACATTCGTTTTCAACATGTGCAAGAGCTTCACGGATTGAGGGCGGATGGTTTTCAACATGCGGTTCTCGTTTCAGCGCCGTGTACATTTGTTTTTTATGTGCAAGAGTTTCGTGGATTCAGGGTTGGTGGTTTTCAACATGTGGCTCTCGCCTCAGCGCCGCGTACATTCGTTTTACAAATTTACAAGAGCTTCACGGGCTGAGGGCGGGTGGTTTTCAACATGTGGTTCTCGCATTAGCGCCGCGCACATGAGTTTACATAATTGCAAGAGTTTCACGGATTGAGGGCGGGTGGTTTTCATCTTTTGGTCCTCGCCTTAGTGCCGCGCACATTCGCTTTGAACATTTGCAAGTGCTTCACGGATTGAAGGCGGGTGGTTTTCAAAATGTGGCTCTCGCTTTAGCGCCGCGCACATTCGTTTTTTGTTAAACAATAAAAGAACCTTGTGCCAGATATTCACGGTAACATTTTGCAAGAGTTTCACGGATTGAGGGCGGGTGGTTTTCAAAATGTGGTATCGCGATAGCGGCGCGCGCATTCGCTGTACACATTTGCAACAGTTATTCGGGTTCTTACAATGTACCAGAAATGATGCATTGGATGGATTTTCGGAGCATGCGGGTGCAACAGTTATGTTGATTCGCGGTGTTGAAGTCCCATAAGTGGCATTCTGACACGATTCCAGATCGTCAGGATGCAGCAGACAGTTTGATCCGTGGTGTGGGATTCCCGAGAGCAGCGGTTTGGCATGCTTCAAGGTCTTCAAACGGTTGTCTTCCAACGAGGCAGTTCCTTCAATGGAAATGGACCGTTGTGGGGGCCTATGAACAGGGAGCTTGTCAGAGGATAATTCCAACATCGCTGATGACTCTTGGGTTTACACTGGTCCTCCTCCTCCTCCGCCTCCTCCTCCCTCCTCCTCCTTGTCTTCCTCCTCCTGGCGCTGACGCTGTATCGGCGGCGAGCGAGGGGGGGAATGAGAGGGAGAAGGCCGCCCCTTCTCACGTCCCCCCCGAGCGCGCCGCCTACTGTAGGCATTGGTTCCGATAGTTGGAGCTGCCTCCCCCTTTTTACCCATCCCCCCCCACGGAAAAGCATCCCAAGCAACCACGGCCCTTCTCATTCTCCTCCTCCTCCTTCGCCCCAGGACCGTCGGCAGGCAGCCTAGGATGAACAGTGCGCCCCCGTGGAAGGGGTCGAGAGCCCTGGGTTGGCCAAGTCAGTCAGTCCAGCCGTGCATCCATGATTGCCGGTGCTGCGGCAGGCGCGCCTGGTAGGGGGAGTCGGGGGGATGAGAGGCTCGAGATGGCTTAGGTAGCGAGCTCAGCGCACAGTCAGAGTCGGCAGGCTCTGTGCCGAGCCTCGTCTCCTGCCGCGAGTGCTCCCAGGGGCCCTCAGCGCCCGTCAGGGCCGAAAACAGATCATCAAGCTGTCGTTGGGGAGGAGAGGAGAGTCACCACCCACCAAACCACCCCAACCCAACCCGAAGGCCCCGATGTGCCCTCCATCCCCAGCGGAGGGGGAGGCGTCGGGGAGCATTGAAAACACTCATGTCGAACCCCATTGAGTACCCCCCAACCGGGTCTTCGGGTTGGGTTGGGTTGGTCTAGGGGGGGGCGGCCGCGTCGCGAAGAGACCGCGGCTTCGGAGGTCCCGGGGCCTGACCCTCCAGCGGACAGGTGCCGCCTGCGCGGCAGGGGGCGGCTGGGGAGCTGTTCCGCCCAAGCGCGGGCCGGCCGTGGCTGCGGAGGTGGACCACCAAGCTGCTCGGTCGGCAGTCTCTGCCTCGGGCTGCGTTCGTTAGTGCCCTGGCCCCGGCTCGTCCTCCTCCTCCTCCTCCTCCTCCTTTGTCTTTCACCTCTTTTGTCTTTCACCTCGTTTAACGCCTTGCCGTGCGGTTCCTCGACTTCGAAAGCGGGGCCACGTTGCTCGGTCGGCGGTCTCTACCTCGGGCTGCTTTCGTCAGCGCCCTGGCCCTGGCTCCTCCTCATCTTCTTCCCCTCGCCTAAGGCCCAGCCGTGCGGTTCCTTGACTTCGAAAGCGGGGCCACGAGCCTCGCCCTCGTCACAGGCGGCTGCTCACGGGAACACGAGCCCCTGCGTTGCCAGCCAGTCTCCGCGCAAGAGGGGAGCACGAGCCCCTCTCGCGCGAGAGGGAGTGCCCCCCTCCTCCTCCTCCTCCTCCTCCTCTTCCTCCTCCTCCTCCTCCTCCTCCTCCTCCTCCTCCTCTTTCGGCCTACGATTCCGCCTACGAATTCTGGCAACACGTCAAGGACGGCTGCTTGTGGCCACGGCATTTGACGTTGGCCAGCGAGCGCAGGCGCTCCTCTATCATGGCAGCGGCTGGTTGGGTGTATGTCAAGAAAAGAGGTGCGTAAGAGCCGCTTCTTTTTGTCTTTGTCGATCAAGTGAGAGCAAAGTGAAGACGCATAAAGTTAGCGTGATCGACCCCCGCTGGGTGTCTCTGCAACTTCGGGGCCGCGCTCGAGCTCATCATGGCAGGAAGGTGCGCTCGACGGATGTCAACCAGAGCCAGTTCTCATTTTCTCGACCGTCTGGGTAGCAGAAATGGAACATGCGCGCGGCCACCTTGACAGTGCCTTTTTCTAGGCTGCACGCAGTAGATGTGACCCTTTACCAGAGAGACCTGTGGTGCGGGCGTGCCCGCTGGTGTGCCCCGATCCTCGAATGTTGTGAGAAAGCAGTGGCTCGCGCGCATGGGTCTGTTCCCCTCGCACCCCCATGCCGCGCACCCAAAGGTCACGACTGCCTGGGGTCACTCTTGCGTCGTCGCCAATCCGTTGCTGCCAGTCCGCTGCCAGGTGGCCCGTGGGATGAATCTCTGGAACGAGGAGCGCCGGGAATGGAGGCGCAGAGAACGAGGAACGAACAACACACGCATTCATCAATACCTATAGTGGGGTCGGAGGGAGGGGGTCTGGCTGTGGGTGTGGGTGCGTGTTGTCGGACCCTGGGGGAGGCTCCCCTTCGAACGGGGACCCCCATCCGACAACACGCACCCGTAGCCACCTCCGTCCCCCCTATGGGTACAGTCGGGCCGCTGAAGAAGCAACCCTTATCGTTGGGGAGGGGCTCGTTCATCAATTGTTTTACAGCTTTTCTTTGGTTATCCTTCGGTTTTCTATGGGGCATCGACGCTTCACTTATGGAAACATGGGCCTCGTTCCTTATTATTTAGGGTTCCTTGTGACAGCGTTTCGACTGTAGCCACCTCTGTCCACCGGGTGTGTGCTGCTAGTTCGTCAGAGAAGGGGAGCAGGAGGGGCTGGCAGGACCTGCCGGTAGCGGGAGGACGTTCAGGAGCAAGCTCCTTCCTCACCCCTCTCTTTTTCTCCCTTCAATCCTCCTCTCCCATTCCTCCCCAGCTCTCCCCCTCCTTTTTCCCCCCTCTCCTTTTTCCCCCCTCCTTTTTCCCCCCATCTCCCCCTCCTTTTCCCCCTGTTTTTCCCTCTAAGTCCCCCCTCTCCCATTCCTCCCCAGCTCTCCCCCTCTCGCATTCCTCTCCAGCTCTCCCCGCCTCTCTCTCTGCCTTCAATCCCCCCTCTCCCATCACCTTCCTTTTTCCCTCCCTTCGCTTTGTCCTCAGCCGTTCTCGTGTGCGCTTGCTTCATGGCTTTTTGGCGCCCGCTTCGGCCCCTACCGAAAGCCTCGCGTCCTCCCGGGCTCCCCTTTTGGTCTCGCCCGTGCGGCGAACGCGCGTTCGGCACACACTGTTGGACTGGGAGGGTTGATCGGCCACGCTCAGAGGGGGGGTAGGAGGAGGGGGGAAGGCGTCTTAGAAGCACCCCTGCTTCTTAGAAGGCGCGGGACTTATCTGTAGATGTAGGGTCAGCGCCTTCTAAGTAGCAGCCTCTCCTTCTAAGAAGCCTTCCCCCCTCCCCCTGCCCCCTTGTGCGCGCCGCCAAGTTGAGGGGGACAGGGTGAACGAGGTCGGGGAAGAGGAGAGGGTCCCGTGTGTCGCAGGAGAGAGAGGGGGCAGGTGTGGTAGTGTCCGACGTCTACCGGCAGATAGCGCTCGCCACGGCAAGAGTGGACGCGAGAGCGCGAGTAAGTCGAAGAAGAAACAACGGCGTAGACACGAGGTTTCGACGGTCCGCGCGGATTTCTTGGATCGTCGCCGGGGCCCCCGTGGCGGCGCCTCCAGCGCCGCCCCTGGCGCGCTCCGCAGGCCAGGGAGGGGTCCAGCGCGGATCCGAGGTCCGCGCGGACCTCCAGCAGTTCATGCATATGCTTTTTTTCGTTCCTTTGAAGTGAAGGCGGAAGAGAGAGAGAGAGAGAGGGAGAGAGGCGCGATGCACCTCTGTATCGCAGACGGCCTGCGGCGAACCACCAGAGCTCCTGCCGTTCCGGGAATGCCAGGCACTCGTGGCCGATACGGTCACAGCGCAAAGTAGCTCCAAGGTAAGGTTGCTCTGGCATCCTTGCCCTTCTGGCCCATCCTTGGCCACTTTCGCTGGCCGCGCCCCGCTCGAAACATGTCGACATGGCCTTCCAAGGCCCTTGCACCCTTACCGCGCATCCTCATTATTCGCTTTCACGGTAGTCGATCAGCCTGCTTTTAGCCTGATTTCGTCTTTGGCAGTCGTTCCATGGTGCTTGGTGACTGCCCCCGTCCGCGCGAGTGTGGGGCAGGGCTCGAGCTAAACGGTGTTTCGGCGATTTCTTGGACCGTTTTCGCTTTGATATCGTTTTGCAGCAAATGCGGAACGAAGACAGCGAGGCACACCGAAAACATAACGAAAACGGAAAGCACTTTTTGGCTCGAGCCCTAGGTGTGGGGACAGGGGGGCGCTCCAGAACGTGCCCCGCGCTCGAGGGCCGAAAGGGTTGGCATAGATCTCTTCCTCAGCGGAGGGTGGCGGAAGGTTGGCGGAGGCCCGCGG
>CAUYUJ010017172.1:467794-488914 GCA_963575745.1 Prorocentrum cordatum | reverse complement strand
TTCGTGGGTCATCTGGTGTGCTTGCGCCGTATGGAAAACGCATTCAGTGGCAAATGGGTTTTTCTCAACAAGATTTCTGGTGACCCACCCCTTTCGTGGGTCACCTGGTGTGCTTGCGCCGCATGGGAAACGTATTGAGTGGCAGTGCATCGCCTCATGTTGAGGCCCAGAATGCAAGTGAAACAGTTGGTTTTCTCAATCAGTTTTCTGGTGACCCACCCCTTCGTGGGTCACCTGGTGTGCTTGCGCCGAATGGAAAACGCATTGAGTGGCAGTGCGTCGCCTCATGTTGAGGCCCAGAATGCAAATGAATCAATTGTTTTTCTCAACCAGTTTCCTGGTGACCCACCCCTTCGTGGGTCACCTGGTGTGCTTGCGCCGTATCGAAAACGCATTGAGTGGCAGTGCGTCGCCTCATGTCGAGGCCCAGAATGCAGGTGAAACCATTTGTTTTTCTCAACCAGTTTTCTGGCGACCCACCCCTTCGTGGGTCACCAGGTGTGCTTGCGCCGTGCGGCAAACGTATTGAGTGGCAATGTTTCGCCTCATGTTGAGGCCCAGAATGCAAGTGAGACCATTGGTTTTTCCCAACCAGTTCTCTGGTGACCCACCCCTTTCGTGGGTCACCTGGTGCGCTTGCGCCGCATGGCAAACATATTGAGTAGCAGTGCGTCGCCTCATGACGAGGCCCAGGATGCAGGTGAAGCAATTTGTTTCTCTCAACCAGTGTTCTGGTGACCCACCCCTTCGTGGGTCACCTGGTGTGCATGCGGCGTGGAAAACGTCCAAGGTGGCAGTCATCTGGATTCCTCGGAAGACGCCCGGCCATGTCCTAGGGATTCCTGAGGTTCCCCTTGGGGTTCCTTAGGGTGCCCTAGGGATTCTTGGGGATTCACCAGGGCTTCTTAAGAAGCCCCGAGGGAATCTGAAAGAAGATTCCCTGAGGACCCCGCAGGACCCCCGAAGGATTCCTGAGGATTTCCGAAGGGATTCTTTGGGGGCGCCGAAAGATTCCTCAGGATTCCCGAGGGACTCTTGCAGATTCCGCTTTGAATCCCAAGGATTCCGCAGGGATTCTCTTTGATTCCCGAGGGGGCCATAAGGATTCCCGAGGGTTTCTGGAGTCCGCGGGGATTCTTAACGACACGTTAGGGATTCCAAAGGATTCCTTAGGGATTCCTGACGATTCCCAAGGGATCCCTCAGGATTCCCTTAGGATTCTTGAGGAGCCCTTAAGGATTCCTAAGGATTCCCTAGGGATTCCTAGGGATGCCCTCGGGATTCCTTGGGATTCTCTTGGGATTCTTGCGGATGCCCTAGGGATTCGTAAGGATTCCTTAGAAATTCCTTAGGGATTCCCAAGGGATCCTCAAGGATTCCCAGAGTCTGCCCCTCGCAGGCCGCCCTTCACAGGCTTCCATAAGCTTCCCCCGATAGGCTGTCCCCCACCGGCAAATTCAAGGAAACCCTCCTTGCCACCCGCCCAGCCAAGAATAATTTACGTTGCGCGCTTCAAATTCACCCTCCATGCTAAAGCAGCAGGACCGCGCACGCCATGAATAATAATTTGAAGTTTTCATTCTTCTTCGGAAATTTCAGGGTTACCTTGTAATTTCAAGCCCCAGGCCAGCCCCAGAAGAATAATATTGAATTAAATTTTGTTTCAGAACGTATTGAGATTCTTTGGAAATTCGAAGGTAACCCTCGAATTTCCACCGAAACCCAAGAAGAAGTAGCTAATCGATAGGGTTTAATGATAATCAGCGCCCCGTCATAGAAGACAGCAACAAGCAGGGGGGGGGAAGGCGACGGGCCATCGCCAGCCATGATGAAATCATGAGCCTCCCGACGCCTATGGGTAGGGCCAGCGTCCCCCCCCCTCCTCCCTCCTCTGCCCTGCCCCCCACGACGACGTCGTCGTCGTCGTCGTCGTCATCGTCGTCGCCTCCTCCCCCCACGGGGCAGGAGGAGGAGGGGGCTGGCGACCGGGGCATGTAGCCGTAGATGTAGCCGCGAGAAGAAGAGGCCCAGGAGGTCTGCGGGGCGCGTTCTGACCAGGGGATTCGAAGGGATAAGGGATAATACCGTAAAGCGGGCCGTGTTCGTAAAATGCGGTCGCTTGAGACCGGGGCACCGCTGCCACGCCGCTTGAGTCGCGGTCGCTTGAGTCGTTTGAGCTTGAGTCGCTTGAGTCCTTGAGCCAAAACGGCTACGGATGATGATGATGATGATGATGATGCTGATGATGATAAGTATGATGATGATGTTGGCGAGTAGGGTTGTTATTATTATGATGTTGCTTATTCTTTCTCAGTAGTAGTAGTAGTAGTAGTAGTAGTAGTAGTAGTAGTAGTAGTAGTAGTAATAGTAGTAGTAGTAGTACAGGTAGTAGTAGTAGTAGTAGTAGTAGTAGTGTAAGTAGTAAGTAGTAGTAGTAGTAGTAGTCGTCGTAGTAGTAGTAGTAGTAGTAGTAGTAGTCGTCGTAGTCGTAGTCGTAGTCGTAGTCGTAGCCGTAGTCGTAGTAGTCGTAGTAGTAGTAGTAGTAGTAGTAGTAGTAGTAGTAGTAGTAGTAGTAGTAGTAGTAGTAGTAGTAGTAGTAGTAGTAGTAGTAGTAGTAGTAGTAACCCTGAGTGCGGGGTGGCCGCGGGCTCAATCTTTCAATTCCGACTAAGCGCGGGGCAGAAAATCGAGTTCCGAGGCGGCGACGAAAAAAGGCCATTCCAATACACATTTTTCTTTCGAAAATGCTGAATTTCTGCTTCCGGCGCCCGGGAAGCCGTCCGGGCCGATTCCGGAGCTCGGGCCGGCACCCGGCCCGGCTCCCGGGCCGGACGCCTGGGTCGGCGCCCGAGCCGGCGCCCGGGCGCCGGAAAATCGAGTTCCGAGGCGGCGCCGAAAAAACGCCATTCCAATGCACATTTTTCTTTCGAAAATGCTGAATTTCTGCTTCCGGCGCCCGGGAGGGAGGCCGTCCGGGCCGATTCCGGAGCTCGGGCCGGCACCCGGCCCGGCTCCCGGGCCGGACGCCCGGGTCGGCGCCCGAGCCGGCGCCCGGGCGCCGGAAAATCGAGTTCCGAGGCGGCGCCGAAAAAAGGCCATTCCAATACACATTTTTCTTTCGAAAATGCTGAATTTCTGCTTCCGGCGCCCGGGAGGCCGTCCGGGCCGATTCCGGAGCTCGGGCTGGCACCCGGCCCGGCCGGCACCCGGCCCGGCTCCCGGGCCGGACGCCCGGGCAGTTCCGATCGCGCCGAAAAGAGGCCATTCCAATACACATTTTTCTTTCGAAAATGCTGAATTTCTGCTTGCGGCGCCCGGGAAGCCGTCCTGGGCCGATTCTGGAGCGGCTTTGGGCCGGACGCCCGAGCCGGCGCCCGTACGTGGTGCTTCTCTGCTTCTGGCGCCCGCGCAGCTTCCCGAACCGCTTCTGGAACCATATCTGGGCCGGTCCAGCGATAGGTTTCCTGGAGGAGGATCAAAAAGCAACGTCGCTATGAACGCTTGGCTGCCACAAGCCAGTTCTACTTACTTGGACTACTACGACCGTTACCACTACTACTAGTGCTACAGCCGCAACAACAATATCATCAACTGCTGCTACTACAACTACTCATCCTTCCTCCCCCTCCTCCCCCTCCCTTCTCCTCCTCCCCCTCCCTATCTCTCTCATCTCCCCCTCCTCTTCCTCTTCCTCTCCCTCTGAGATGCGGGGCATGCGCAAGGCGATTGCGAAGGCGATGTGCCGTCCGAGCTATGGATGTTGAAGTTCCTCGGAAGAGGTGGTGGCCAAACCTTCTTGGGCGGGATATCTGGGTGAGGGAATATCGGACCCCGCATGCCAGCAAAATCCCCCATGATGGGGTGTGTTATCCAGATGGATGCATGTGTCATGTGGAAGCATGGCGCATGAGGGTAAAATGATTGTTGTTGTTGTTGAACATTATTTATTCTAAAGAATAATTATTGTTGGGCCCCCTGGTGCGCGCCCCCCCTGCGCCGCCTAGGCCGCAGCTACATTTTCATCATTTTCGTGAGGAAGCCTCAGAAAAGAGGGTGTGTACAGGATCCGGTTGTTTTGTTGTAATCCGCTTTCCCTTGCAAAAAACAATAGAAAATGACATTTCTTGTTCTAATATAATCAAATTTCAAGAATCCCTTGCAAAAAATAAGGTAAAGTGGACATTCGCGCGCGCAAGACGAAATCCTTCCAAAACCTTAGTGTTCGCAGCGATTTTAACATAAAAACATCAAAAAACCAATGGTTTTTTCAACAAAAAATTGTCAAAATCTCATCCCGCGCGCTCTTGCGGATTCGTAGGAAACCCAACACTTTTTAAACATTTCTGTCAAACGGGCTTTTGCGAGCAACTTTTTCGAACTTCTGCAACAACGGTTGCGCACCTGCCAGGGCCATCATCCCTGTCAAATAATACCATGCGGGACACATTCGTTTTTTCTTCGCGCGCGCACGCCGTCGTCGTCGGCCGCGGGGCCCTGAATAGTAGCCACGGTCGTCCGCATGCCACGAAGTGAAGTGTCCGAACGTCATAGGGCGGGAAGCTGGGTGTGGGTGGTGGCGAAGAGTCGTTTGGAAATTTGGTAGAGCTTGAACCGGCCCCCCCACAAAGTGGGGGTATTGCCCGCCTCCTATGAAAACCCTGGCACTGGTGAGAACGGAGTGTCCCCACGTGCTAGTAATTGTTGTTGTTGTTGTTGTTGTTGTTGTTGTTGTTGTTGTTGTTGTTGTTGTTGTTGTTGTTGTTGAATTCTCATTTCTGAAGAATAATTATTGTTGATCCCCCCTCACCGGTGCATAATTGTTTTTTCTCAATCAAAGTGTGCTCCTCGACGCTCGCACCCTGTTTTTTGACAGGGAAAGTCTTCCTGCTCAAACTTGCCCCCTGGCCCACTGGTTACAACAACAACGGCTCCCGCCTGAGACTTCCTGGCAATTTAGGCAGGACTCCCGCTCCCGCCCGAGACTTCCTCGCATTTTATTCAGGAATCGCGCTCTCGCATTGGACTTCTGACAATTTATTTAGGAATCGCTCTCCCGGAGCTCTGGAGTCGCGCTCTCGCTGGAGACTTGCTTGCAACTTACTGAAGAATAGCCTTGCGTTGGAATTTCTTGCAATTTGCCCAAGCGCCGCGCTCCCGACACCCAGGCACCCAGGAGTCGCGCCCGTTGTGGCCCCATGTGCATGCCCTTCGTGGCCCCGCTGTCGCCATTTGTGTCCCCCTCACTGTCCTACGTGGCCCAGTTGCTACCCTCAGTGGCCCCATAGTTGCCTTCTGTGGCCCCGCATTATCTGCACTTCGTGGCCCCCGCTCGTTCGCACTCTTCGTGGCCCCATACGCATTCCCTTCGTGTCCCCGCTGTCGCCCTTCGTGGCCTACTTCGTGCCCTTCATGGCCCTGCTGTCGTTCTCTCTCGCTCTCGCTTTCGCTCGTCGTCGCCGTCGTCGCCGTCGTCTTCGACGTCGTCGTCGTCGTCGTCGTCGTCGTCGTGGTCGGTCCCCTGTCCGTCCCTCTTGGGGTCGGGTCGACGGTCCGCGGCCGCCCCGCCGATCAGCGCTGCCGCTGGCCAGGCCGACGGTCCGCGGCCGCCCCGCCGCTTGCTGGGGCCCGGCCTGCAGGGAAGAAAGGTATACCCCCCAAAAGGGGTTCGATCGAAGACGAAGAGGGCGGGTATCGAGGGTTTGGGAAATACGCGTTATTGGACACTCGAGCATATAAGGGCGAACGGTCTTAAAATGACTGTTGTTGCTGTTGAACATTATTTATTCTAAAGAATAATTATTGTTGGGCCCCCTGGTGCGCGCCCCCCCTGCGCCGCCTAGGCCGCAGCTACATTTTCATCATTTTCGTGAGGAAGCCTCAGAAAAGAGGGTGTGTACAGGATCCGGCTGTTTTGTTGTAATCCGCTTTCCCTTGCAAAAAACAATAGAAAATTACATTTCTTGTTCTAATATAGTCAAATTTCAAGAATCCCTTGCAAAAAATAAGGTAAAGTGGACATTCGCGCGCGCAAGACGAAATCCTTCCAAAACCTTAGTGTTCGCAGCGATTTTAACATAAAAACATCAAAAAACCAATGGTTTTTCAACAAAAAATTGTCAAAATCTCATCCCGCGCGCTCTTGCGGATTCGTAGGAAACCCAACACTTTTTAAACATTTCTGTCAAACGGGCTTTTGCGAGCAACTTTTTCGAACTTCTGCGACAACGGTTGCGCACCTGCCAGGGCCATCATGTGTATCATGTACCATATGCATCATATGCAACAGATGTTCTGTGGAAGGCTTAACAACTTCTGTGGGTTAACAAGGCTTAACAACTTCTGTGGGTGTACGAACGTAGGCTTAACAACTTCTGTGGGTGTGTACTCCACGCCAGTGTAGTAGCCACGGTCGTCCGCAGGCCACGAAGTGAAGTGTCCGAACGTCATAGGGCGGGAAGCTGGGTGTGGGTGGTGGCGAAGAGTCGTGTGGATATTTGGTAGAGCTTGCACTGCCCCCCCACAAAGTGGGGGTATTGGCTGGCGTCGCATGAAAACCCTGGCACTGGTGAGAACACTGAGCGTTCGGGTAAAGTGATTGTTGTTGTTGAATATTATTCCTTCTAAAGAATTATTATTGTTGGGACCCCTGGTGCGCGACCTCTGCGCCGCGCCTAGGCCGCAGCTACATTTTCATCATTTTCGCGAAAGCTTCAGAAAAGTGGATGTATCCGGATCCGGTTGTTTTGTTCCCCCCCGCTGTCCCTTGCAAAAAACAATATAAAATGAAAATTCTTGTTCTTACTTGATCAAATTGCAAGAATCCCTTGCAAAAAATAAGGTAAAGTGGACATTCGTGCGCGCAAGACGAAATCCTTCCAAAACCTTAGGTTTCGTAACGATTTTAACATAAAAACATCAAAAACCCAATGGTTTTTTAAGAAAAAATTGTCAAAATGTCCTTCCGCGCGCGCTGTCCGAATCCCACAAAACCAATGGTTTTTCAACATTTATGTTACATGAGCTCGCGCGAGCTACTTTTTCTTGTTCTAACATAATCAAATTTCAATAATCCCTTGCAAAAAATAAGGTAAAGTGGACATTCGCGCGCGCAAGACGAAATCCTTCCAGAACCTTAGGTTTCGTAACGATTTCAACATAAAAACATCAAAAAACCCACTGGTTTTTCAAAAAAAAATGTCCAAATTTCATTCCGCGCGCGCTGTCCGACTCTGGTTTTTCAACATTTATGTTACATGAGCTCGCGCGAGCTACTTTTTCTTGTTCTAACATAATCAAATTTCAATACTCCCTTGCAAAAAAAAAGTAAAGTGGACATTCGCGCGCGCAAGACCAACAAAAAACACGACGATCTCAGGAACTTGCCCCAAAAATGTGACCAACTCCGCTCTCTCTGTCTCTCTCTCTGTCTGCTCTCTGTCTCTCTCTCTGTCTGTCTGTGTCATGTATTGTATGTCACAATTGCAGGATGCTGGGCACACGCGCGCCCCGAATAAGTGACCAAGTTCTGTGGGTGTGTACCCCACGCCAGTGTAGTAGCCACGGTCGTCCGCACGCCACGAAGTGAAGTGTCCCAACGTCATAGGGCGGGAAGCTGGGTTTGGGTGGTCGCGAAGAGTCGTTTGGATATTTGGTAGAGCTTGAACTGCCCCCCCACGAAGTGGGGGTATTGTCTCGCGTCGCATGAAAACCCTGGCACTGGTGAGAACACTGAGCGTTCGGGTAAAATGATTGTTGTTGTTGTTGTTGTTGTTGAACATTATTACTTCTAAAGAATAATTATTGTTGGGCCCCTGGTGCACGACCCCCCCGCCGCGCCTAGGCCGCAGCCTCATTTTCATCATTTTCGTGAGGAAGTCTCAGGCAAAACGGGGGAGTCCGGATCCGGTTGTGTTGTTACGATCGGTTTTCCCTTGCAAAAAATAAGCTGAAGTGGACATTTCTTGTTCTAACATAACCAAACTTCAAGAATCCCTTGCAAAAAATAAGGTAAAGTGGACATTCGCGCGCGCAAGACGAAATCCTTCCAAAACCTTAGTTTTCGTAGCGATTTTAACATAAAAACATCAAAAAACCAATGGTTTTTCAAAAAAAATGTCAAAATTTCATCCCGCGCGCTCTTGCGGATTCGTAGGAAACCCAACACTTTTTAATCATTTCTGTCAAACGGGCTTTTGCGAGCAACTTTTTCGAACTTCTGCAACAACGGTTGCGCACCTGCCAGGGCCATCATCCCTGTCAAATAATACCATGCGGGACACATTCGTTTTTTCTTCGCGCGCGCACGCCGTCGTCGTCGGCCGCGGGGCCCTGAATAGTAGCCACGGTCGTCCGCATGCCACGAAGTGAAGTGTCCGAACGTCATAGGGCGGGAAGCTGGGTGTGGGTGGTGGCGAAGAGTCGTTTGGAAATTTGGTAGAGCTTGAACCGGCCCCCCCACAAAGTGGGGGTATTGCCCGCCTCCTATGAAAACCCTGGCACTGGTGAGAACGGAGTGTCCACACGTGCTAGTAATTGTTGTTGTTGTTGTTGTTGTTGTTGTTGTTGTTGTTGTTGTTGTGGTTCTTGTTGTGGTTGTTTTTGTTTTTGAATTCGCACTACTCAAGAACAATTTATTCGCTTCGCTCATTCCGCTTGCCCGTATTGTGCCCTCGCTGGCGTTTGGGCTTTTGGGGGCCTTTTGGGGTCCTCGTTGGGGGTTTCTTGGGGGCCTCTTGGGTTTCTGTTGGAGCCTCTTTGGGGTTTCTTGGAGCTCCTTTGCGAGCATTTGGAAGCATCTTGGGGCTTATGGGAGCCGCTTGGGAGCCGCATGGGAGCTTCTTGGGGGCCTCGTGAGGGCCTTTGGGGGGCCTCCTGGGGCTCCAATGGGCCTCTTGGCGCCTCCTGGGGGCTTCTTAGGGCCGAGGGCTCGAAATGTTGTTTCGTGTTCCCCCTCTGGGGCTTCTCTCAGAGCGTTCTTGGGGCCCTCTTGGGCCGTCTTGGAGGCCTCTTGGGCCGTCTTGGAGGCCTCTCGGGCCGTCTTGGGGCCCTGTCGGAGGCCTCTCGGTCCTCTTAGGGCGATCTTGGGGGCCTCTTGGGCCGTCTTGGGGCATCGCGATGCCGAAAAGGTGGAGACGCCAAAATCTCCCCAAAACTTCAAAAACAGACAACAATGAATTGTGCCTCTTGGAGCCCTCTTGGGAGTGCTCGTGAAAGCCTCGTGGGGCGTCTGGGGGCTATCTCGAGGGCCTTTTGGGGGCCTCCTGCGGCTCCAAAGCGGCCTCTTGGCGCCTCCTGGGGGCTTCTTCGGGCCGAGGGCTCGAAATGTTGTTTCGTGTTCCCCCTCTAGAGCTTCTCTCAGAGCGTTCTTGGGGCCCTCTTGGGCCGTCTTGGAGGCCTCTTGGGCCTTCTTGGAGGCCTCTTGGGCCGTCTTGGGGCCCTGTCGGATGCCTCTCGGTCCTCTTAGGGCGATCTTGGGGGCCTCTTGGGCCGTCTTGGGGCGTCGCGATGCCAAAAAGGTGGAAACGCCAAAATCTCCCCCAAACCTGAGGGAAAACAATGAATTTTGCCTCTTGGAGCCCTCTTGGGAGTGTTTTTGAAAGCCTCGTGGGGCGTCTGGGGGCTATCTCGAGGGCCTTTTGGGGGCCTCCTTGGGCTTCAAAGGGGCCTCTTGGCGCCTCCTGGGGGCTTCTTAGGGCCGAGGGCTCGAAATGTTGTTTCGTGTTCCCCCTCTGGGGCTTCTCTCAGAGCGTTCTTGGGGCCCTCTTGGGCCGTCTTGGAGGCCTCTTGGGCCGTCTTGGGGCCCTGTCGGAGGCCTCTCGGGCCTCTTAGGGCGATCTTGGGGGCCTCTTGGGCCGTCTTGGGGCATCGCGATGCCGAAAAGGTGGAGACGCCACAATCTCCCCCAAACCTGAGGAAAAACAATTAATTTTGCCTTTTGGGGCCCTCTTGGGAGTCACTTGGGGCTCCTTGGCGGCGTCTTGGGTGCCCCCAGGGCCTTTTGGGAGGCTCTTGGAGGCCTCTTAGGGCGGGAGGGGGGGTAGTCGATTGCGGCTCCCCCATTGGAGGCCACGATCCTTGTGAGGGGTGTCGAAAAATGACCCTCCCCTGAAGTGCTCTGGTGGCTCCTACCGGGACCTTGCCGGGGTACTTTTCGTCCGGGGACCCCCAGGGGCCGCCCCGCGCGCGCGAATTAGAACTACTGTGAACCAGTTACCGGGGATCTTCGCACGCCTCCGGCCCGTTGGGCCGGCGAATTATTGTTGATCCCCCTCCGGTAACATGTGTGTTTTCAATTGAAGTGCACCTCTCGGGGCTCGCATCCTGTTTTTTTTATCAGGGGAAATATTTCTGCTTAAACTATGCCCCTGGCCCCCGGTTTACAAAAACAGTGGCTCCCGCCTGATACCTCCTTGCAATGCATTGAAGAATCGCGCTCTCGCTAGGGAGTTCCTTGCGATTTGTCCAAGAATCGCGCTCTCGCTCGATCGCAATTTACTCAGGCGCCACACCCTCGCCATTCAGGAATCGCGATGTCGCTGGGGACTTCATCAGAATTTACACAGAAATCGCCCTCTCGCCCGAGAATTCCTGTCGAATTATGCAGGACTCGCGCATTCGCGTAACATACGCGTTTTTCAATTGATGTGCTCCTCCCGGGGCTCGCTGTGTTTTTACCGGGGAAAGTCTTCCTGCTCAGTCTGTGTCCCTGGCCCCCGGTTTACAATAACAGTGGCTCCCGCCTGATACTTCCTTGCAATTTATTGAAGAATCGCGCTCTCGCTAGGGAATTCCGTGCAATGTATCCAAGGATCGCGCTCTCACTTGATACTCCCTCGCGATTTATTCAGGCGTAGCGCTTTCGACACTCAGGAATCGCGCTGTCGCTTGGGACTTCCTCGCACTTGATTCATTGGCTTACGCAGCACCGCCGACCCCTTGGGGCGGCAGCAAGATTGAAAGACGGAGCTCGCGGAACGCGCGCGATCGCTGGGTAATCTTGGGGTTTCGGCCTGTCCTACGTAGCGTGTGGGGTTCAAGGGGGGTCCTTGTAGGGGATTGTTTTGACGTTTTTCGTGGTGTTATGTGGGTTTCTTGGGGCCTTCGCGGGGCTTGTCCCAGGCCTCCTTTTCCACCCCCTGGATATGCTCGGGGATCGTTGAGACCCAGCTGGGGGTGCGTCCGGCCAGGGGAGTTCGAATCTCCTACTCCTTTCCCGCTCGGGAGGGAGGTGGGGTGGGGGACGGGGAGGGGTTAGGGCCCAGGAGACTCCCCCTGGTTTTGATCGACGGTGCCGAATGTTGGGGCCCCCCCCCCCTCGGTTCGAAACGCGCCGACGAATGTTCCCAAGGCGAACGCCCATGAAACGCGCTCTCTTAGACATATCCACCGCCGCTGGCCAGACCCATCCTGGGCCCAGGAGCTGTGTATACGCCCCCTGGCTTGTCCAGGGAAGCATGTACACCGTTCCTTGGCCTAGGATGGGCCTGGCCACCGGCGGTGGATATGTATAGATCTCGTCGCCTTGATACGAACACTTTATGACCACGGCCCTCCCCCGTCCCCGACCCACGGGGAGGGTTCCGCAGTAGAGGGGGGGTCGGGGCGGCGCCTCCCGCCGAAGGCCGTGGCCTTCCTCAACGGGCTCCCGGGCGGTGGCCAGGAGAGTGAATCCACCGCCCTTCCGAGTCGGGTGGGATGAGGAGGAGGAGGAGGAGGAGGAGGAGGAGGAGGAGGAGGAGGAGGAGGAGGAGGAGGAAGTGGAGGAGGAGGAAAAAGTTGGAGGAGGAGGAGGAGGGGCAGAGGCGGAGGAGGAGGAGGAGGAGGAGGAAAGAGGAGGAGGAGAAGATTGGAAGAGGAGGAAAGAGGAGGAGAGGAGGAGGAGGAGGAGGAGGGAGGAGGAAGAGGAAGAGGACGAGGAGGAGGAGGAGGAGGGGGAGGATGAGGACGAGGAGGAGGAGGACGAGGAGGATGAGGATTAATCATAATAAATATAGTAATGATACGAATCATATCAATAGTAGCACCAATCATACGTATACTATTAAGAAGCAGACTACTACTACTACTACTACTACTACTACTACTACTACTACTACTACTACTACTACTACTACTACTACTACTACTACTACTACTACGACTACTACTACTACTACTACTACTACTGCTACTACTACTACTACTACTACTACTACTACTACTACTACTACTACTACTACTACTACTACTACTACTACTACACTACTACTACTACTACTACTACTACTACTACGACTACTACTACTACTACTACTACTACTACTACTACTACTACTACTACTGCTACTGCTACTGCTACTGCTACTGCTACTGCTACTACTACTACTACTACTACTACTACTACTACTACTACTACTACTACTACTACTAATACATGCAACTACTAATACGAAAACCAATAATATTCATATGATACACATCATACTACTAATTCGGACACTATCAATGCTAATAATACTAATCACACTCCTATCGTAAGGTTCGTAAGACACATAGCAGTAATAGTAAAACACATGAGGAAGAGGAGGAGGAGGAGGAGGAGGAGGAGGACGACTAATATCAATACTGATAACAACTTCTACTTAGACTTGCGAAAAACCCAACAATCAGCAGCTGCGAGGGTCACCAACCGTGTAAGGGGCGTGCCGAATTGGGCGCGGTGCTGCCATGCGATCCCTCCCACTGGAGCCTTCGGTGGCGCATCCTCTGGGACCACGGGACGTGTGAGTGGGTGTACCGAATTGGGTGCGGTGGTGCCATGCGAAACCTACCGCTGGAGTCTTCGGCGGAACTCCCTATGGGGCCACGAAACATCTGAGGGGTGCGCCGGATTGGACGCGGTGGTGTCGTTCGAACCCTCCCGTTGGAGCCTTCGGTGGAGCTTCTTATGGGGCCACGAACCGTGTGAGGGGTGCGCCGAAATGAGGGTGGAACTGCATGCGAACCCTGCCAGTGAGGCTTTTTTAAGCTGTGACCAGGCTCGCGCAGCACGAGCTCAGGTTCAAGCAGCCGCAAGACTGGCTGCCGCGGCTGGCGGCAGGCGCAAGCCTGGGGGAGCCGAGCGGCAAAGGGGCGAGCAAGCCAACAGGGCCGACTTGCCGCCGCCTGGCCAAGCCCCCCAAACATCACCGAGCCTGCGCCTTCGGCTGCACCGCCTTTGGCGGCAGCCCGAGCCTGATCCTTTCGACCTTCTCGAAGCGATGCTGCAAACCACGAGCGCTCTCTGATAACTTGCATTATGCGGATAAGCCCCTGTGCTTGCTTCCCCGATCACTCTCGCATACCAATGACAGCGCGTGCAAATCCGATATCCAAGGATGGTCGTGAGAACATGCTCGCCGCTCGCCACACCTGGAACCCCAGTGCCGTCGCCAGCGGTCGACGACGCAGCGCTGGGGCCAGAGGGGCAATCGAGGGCCTCCGACCAAGACCAATCGGGCGAACTCGAGCGGCGAGACGAAACAACACAACCTTGCGAGGCAACCGGACTGCTGGCCGCACTGCGCAAGCAGGACACATCGGCGGGCGCACACTCGCCGCCGTAGGCTCCCCCCAGGGCTTCTGCAGCGGGGCTTGGAGGAGACCCAAGGGACCCCGAGGAGAGAAGCGAGGCAGGCCCATCCACAAAGCTCGCGCCGCCAGCCGAACCCAGACCACACGGGGCCTCAGCAGCGGGCCCCACGGGAGCGCGCGTGCAGGGCCCGACTGGGCGTCTGCAGCGGGGCCTGCAGGAGCTGCACTAGCACTGGCAACATCTTCCTCGGCCGATGTCGAGCGCACAGACCCGCTCGAGCTCGCTCCAGACGCTGCCGACAACAGGTAGTCGATCTACTGCTGGGCTGTCTTGAGAGCTTTGGTCTTCGGCAGCTTGGTGCTGCCGTCGCCTGTAGCCTCAGCAACTGTCGTCTCCTGCTAGACCCGCGCCAATGCGGCGAAGGCCGCCGCAGCCGCGGCCGCCGTCGCCAAGGCTGCTCGAGCAGGTCGCTTCTTCGAAGCACTGCCGGAGTGCGACGGGGCGCACGGCTTGGGCACGCAGGGCTTGGCCCAGAAGTGCGCTTTGATGTTTCTGCTGTGCGCGATCCTGAGGCAGCGCAAACAGTGAATGCCCCCATTCGGGACCTCGGTGACTTCGTGAGCCGCGAGATACAACTGAATATTGTTGGCCTGATTCGTGACCTTCTCGTCCGAGATGTCTGCTCTGTCATCGGCATCCATGCCGCCAGCAATCGAAACCCAGAAGAACGCGGCGTCGAGCATGGTCTGCCTCGCCTGGATTATCGGCCGAAGGGCGTCAGGGGTGCCGACTTGAGCAGCAATAAACTTGGCGCGCCGATCAGCTTCGATGTTGCCTCTGCGCGCTCTGGCCGTGACATGGCCCTCTAGCACGTGCTGAACAGAAGCGTGTGCTTTGACCTTGACAACAGCGAGGCCGCCTGCGCCGAGCCCCCCAGAGTCCTGCACTGCGCGCCAGGCGCGAACCCACGGCTTCGCCCAGGCTGCCTTGCCGCTGGCGGTAGCCACGGGCCCACGAATATTGATGCCATTCGCCACGAGCTCAGCGTCAAAGTGAGCTGTCACTGGTGGAATGGTGTTCTTGAGAAGCAGTGGAAGTGCTAGCAGCTCACCGCAGCCAATGGACTGCAAAGCGCCAGCCAAAGGGGAGGCCAACACACGCGTGGCAGACCTTGGCCCAGGGTCGATGTGACCGCCGCCGCTGGGCAACGCAATGCAGGCACATCCTGCGCAGGCGGCCCTGGTGCCACCGGCGATGTAGGCCCCATCTGCGAACAGGTCGGGCTTTGCAAACGGCAAGCCCTCGTCGTAGCCCTTGACCCGCGGCGCGCGCGCCAGGAAGTCGCCACCTGGCGGCCCCCGCTCCGCGAGCGGTTCTGGCAGCCACAACCTCGCTAGCAGGGCCCCGATCGTGATGGTGTCGCCTTTGTCCTTGAAGCGCTCCAGCTCCTCTGGAAGGGCCAAAGACGGCCAGTCATCTTGGCGCTCCATGTGCCCATGCCAAAGCGCCCCCAACTTGCTGGGGCACAGCGAGCAGACCGGGTAAGAGCTGAGGCCTGCCGCGCAGCGCCGTTCGTTGAGCCACTGACCGTCGACCAGGCATGATCTGGCATGCCCAGCTTCCCTGGGCGCCAACGCTCTCCAGGCCATAGCGATCTCGGTGGGGCCTCGGCCCGACGTGACCCGCCGCCTGACCTGCGGCAGGAATGCGCCTCCAGCCCCGTGGATGTCGTAGTGCGTACTCTTGGCCAGCTGAGCCAACTGCCGCCGCTCGACGCCCCGCGCGGCAATCTTATTGACCGTCCAGGGGGGGGGGGGCCCGCCAAGTTGAGCTTCTCGCCCGCGTCGGAGGCCCAATCAGTAAAAGAGCTGAGTGTGAGCCCGATCCCCTGCAAGGACACCGCTGCTGCCCCGAGCGGGCCGCGCGCGTCGCCCCAGTGCTTGGCGACCTTCACGTTCCATCCGGAAGTTGGCTGCAAAATGGGCGTCGGGAGCCGCTTCCCCCATGCAGCCTTGGCCAGCGTCATGACAGTCGCCAGCGTGGCAGTGAAGATGGGGCCCAAAATCTCGGCCCCCGAGAGCATCGGCACTGCGGTGGCATTCTTGCCTGCTGGCCGTGGCTCCACGGCTCTGACCGCGATGGGGCGCATCCTGGATCACTCGCTGGAGTTGAGGCCAGTGCAGTTGACGTCGTGCAACGCCGAAGGGTGGAGGGCTGTGAACGCAACCTTGGCTGCAGCAGTGCGCCCGCGCCTCAGGCCCAAAAAGCTCCGCACCTTGCCCAGGCGAAGCCCGACGCGGGCTAGGCGTTGTGGCCGAAGGGCCCGAGCAGCACGTCGCCCCTCTGCATGATCAGTGCCCAGGTTGCGCGCGTGACGCGCCCCTTGGACTCCAGCAAACTTGAGCAGGTGCCTCGATATGCTGCTGCGCAAGCCTTATGAGTTACCCATGACCTTAGACTTGCAGTCGGGGCCCTGAAGAAGGAACCCTTTTGGTTGGGGAGGGGCTCCGCGTTCCTTAAGTGTTTCACAGCTTGCCTCAGGTTTTCCTTTATGCTTTCGATAGGAAGTCGAAGTCTAACTTATGAAAAAAGGGTCCCGTTCCTTATTTTGGGTTCCTTAGGTCAACGCCCCGACTGTACTGACTGCGCTCTTGAGCTTAACCTCCTTCAGCTGCTGCACCAATGCGCGAGTAGCGCCCGCAAGATCGCCCTCCACGCGCTGGGCGCCGCTCCAGCGCTGGAGCACCAGGTCGTCGACCACGATGGCTGGTGCGACGGCCCCGAATTGCGCGACCATCTCGTCGAGCGGTTGCAGCGACATGCGCTTCGTGAAGCCTGTGGCGAACGCGTCTCCAGCGAGCACCGCCTGGAATACCTGCAACTCCTGCGAGCAGCACCCGTCGGGGTGCAGCACCCTCGGCGCACGGTGCAGAGAGATCGGCAGCTTGGCCAGCCAGAGCGGAAAACCACACTTGATGGTTGCCTGCCCAAGCCGCCGATGCGAGGCTTGCCCAAATGCCTTCCAAGGGTCCAGCAGGATGCTGGCATAGCCCAGTCTTGTCCGGGGTGAAGTTCAGCCATCATCGCAATCCACGTTGATCTCGTCTGCTGCTGCCGCGCCGCTCTGTCACATGGGCGCCCTGAGCGCGCCCACCAGTCGGGCCTGTCACTGGCCTTCTCCCACTGCTGCATGATGGGCCTGCGCAACCTGCAGTGAACTCTGACCACCGCCGTCAGCAACGCAATGGGTCGAATGCCCCCATCTGCCGCGGGAATGAAGGCCATCTTGGTGATGAAACTGGGCCAATCCGCTCGCTGCTCGATAGCCATCAGCAAACCAATGAGGGTCTCGATGCCAATGTCATCCATCATATTGAATTCACATGGGCGGATGCCGTCAACGTTGGACCCAGGCTGAGGCTTGAAGGACGAGATCACTTGCCGCAGCTCAGCCACAGTAGGCCTGTCGGGGCGCTCTCCGAGGTCCTCAGGCCAGGGCAGACGGTGCCTCTCGGGCTCGAGCTCCCCTGATCTTCGCCCCATGCACACCGCCACCTGCTGCCTGGACTGTCAGGGCCTGGGGGGGCGACGATGACCCAGTAAACGGACCACTCGCCGACCAACGCCTGCATGCTCTGCTGAATGGTGAGCGGCGCCACACCAAGTGCGTTGGCTGGCTTCGCATTCCAAATATGAGCCGTCTTCGTGGCAGCATGGGTGCCGCCTGAGCCCGTGGCGACAGAGTGCAGCGCCCAATCGTTGTAGTTCTTGGGGGCTTGACCGAGATCCGTCTTGACCATTGCCTCGGGCCAGCTGAAACACGCCGCACTGAGCACATCAAGCTGATCAAGGGAGAAATCCTGCGCGCCGCTGGCGATGATGCTGACCACGCCCTGCAGCTCTGTGAGGTCGGACGGCGGCCTGCTAGCTAGCCAGCCCAAGGCACGCAGGGCTCCGAACTTGGTGAGCGGCCGCTCGGTCAGCGCTGCGTTTCGGAGACAGATAACCACCGACCTGCACCAGGTCGAAGCTCGAGTGGCGCGCGGCAGCCTAGGCGGCGACGGCGCCGTGGCAAAGGTGGCTGAAAGCCTGGGCCATTCCGCGCGGCCTGAATGCCTGCCGAGGTCGTGGATGGCATGTTGACCTCCGCCTGCTTGACCAAAGCCTTCCACGTGCTGTCTAGGTCGGTCATGCGCTCGGGCTGGCCACGAACGGCCCGCCAAGCTGGGCCATGATCCTGCGCGCAGCAGGCCAGCGGCCTGAGCAGGGGCAGCCGCTTGGCCGCACGCATGACGGTGACCTTCTGGTGCCTGCTCGTGCCGGGCAGCTCGAGCGCAACTGGGTCGCGGGCTGAGGTTCAGCCCGTGGACAACGCTGGCCTCTGCCCCGCGGAAGGGCCCCGAAACCACGAAGTAATCGATTATCTTGCCAGCAGGTCTGCACGTGGCCTCCGCGGGCGCGGCAGCGGCCGCCTGCGCCGCCTCTAGCCAGCCAGACTCTTCCAAGACTGACGGCTCCATGTTGAAGTCCCCGCACACGATGAAGGGCTTGTTGGCCGCCTGCAGGGCCTTGAGCACCGCGTAGAGGGTGTCGGCATTGCTCTGGTTGAGCCCGACGTTGGCCTCCTTATACACGTTGGCCCACGCGATGCCGCCTCTGCAGACGCCATTGAGGAGGGAGATGGCGGCGCGGCCTGGCTCCATCACCGCCTGCTTGCCGAGCAGGTCGAGCGGCCCAGGCCCGAGGTGCTGGGGCGCCATCTGCACAAGGCCCCCAGTGCCCTGGGAGCCAAAGCCAGCGTTGATCGCTGGCGCGGCCTCCGAGGCCCATCCGAGCCGTCGAAGCTGTCCTTGAACGTCTCGAGTGCGCTGCGAATCCGAATGCGTCTCTTGAACGGCAATGAAGTCGCAGCACCTGACAGTGGCTGCGCCAAGCAGGTGGGCGAACCTCGACCACGCATTGCAGTTGACCGCGGTGAGGCCAACCCACCAACGCCCTTGCTTGTCCGTCCCCCTGGGCATGAGAGAGGAAAGATTGCCACCAATGGCCCCGCTGAGGCCGCTACCCCAAGGTCTTGGAGCGCTTGGCGGCCCTGAGCGTGTCCAGTGCCTCCTGGGGCCTCTTCCTGTCGTTCTCGTCCGCAGCGCTGCCGAGGAGCCCGCCAGGATCCTCGCCCTCCATGAACTTGTCGAACTCGTCGCTGCCTGGATCTCCTGTCATGGGAGCATCGGCCTCATCTGCGCCACCACCTGCGCCTGCACCAGGAGCGCCTGGACCTCCACCGGCGGCTGCGGGCAGGCTCTGGCTCGGGATGTGGCGGGGCTGGGGCAGCAGCCATCTCGCCCCGAGTCGTAGCGAGGCTAGCCAGGACCTCAGCGCCCGACTTGCCCTCCGTGTCGGTGGAGGCGACTTTGTCTTTGTTGGAGCGGAGCGTGTCCTCGGCCGTGGTGGGCGAGTAGAGCTTCGCCGCCTGCTTCTCGGCCTGCTCGAGCTCCGCCTTGCGCCCGGCGAGGGCCCGATCCGCCTCTGCCAGCGCCTCCAGAGCCTTGGGAGAGTTTTCCAAGGGGCGCCCACGCTTGGCTGTAGCGTCGGCGGCGGCCAGCGGTGCTTGATCGACTGCCAGAGGGAGCTTCCGCGCCTCCGAGCCCAAGACACCAGCGGCTGCCTTGCGACGTGCCAGCCTCGACTGAGGCGTGACAGTCCGTCCTTGGCGATCTCGTGCGACTCCGTGGCCATGGCTGCGCAGGCTGCAACCTTCTCTGGCGAGAGCGCGAGGGTCGCGGGAGCAGCAGGCCCTCCGCCGTTAGGTCCGAGCCCTTTGCCACCACGCCCTTTGCCGCCGCCGCCGTTTGGCCCCTGCTTGGCCCAGGGAGCTCCGAGGTTGCCGCCGCCGAGTGCCCACTTACCCCAAGGCTTGTGGTTCTCGTTCGCTGCTGGTACATCGTGGTCTGTCTGCTTGCCCTTACAGCCAGACTTGATAGAGAGTGAGTGACGTTGTGGCGTATAACCACCACAACGCACGCACCGCCAGCATTTCGCCATGAGAGCCAGAGGGTCCAAGCGAACAGACAGAGTTGAAACAAGACTGCGCACCCCCGGGCTGAGGGAGGCAGGTGATGACCAGTGGCGGACCTGGCACCACAAGAGGATGAATCGCTAGCTCGGGGAACAGAGCTATCCCGCTTTCGCATGGAGGCTTGCAGCCTCCCAGGCATGGCGTCTTGAGCTTAAATGGCTACGGGGAGCCACTGGGGCCTTCGGTTGAGCCCCCTATGGGGCCACGAACCGTGTGAGAGGTGCGCCAGGATGCGGGTGGAACTGCATGCGAACCCTGCCACTGGGGCCTTCGGTGGAGCTTCCTCTGGGCCCACCAACAGTGTGATGGGTGCCCCGAGATGAGGGTGGAGCGGCATGCGAATCCTGCCAAGGGGGCCCTCGGTGGACCCCCCGGCCTTTTGTGGCCACCAACCATGTGAGGGGTGCGCCGGCATTGGGTGGACTTGCTTGCGAACCCTGCTTCTGGGGCCTTCGATGGAGCTCCCTATGGGGCCACGAACTGTGTGAGGGGCGCGCCGCAATGAGGGTGGAACTGCATGAGAACCCTGCCACTGGGGCCTTCGGTGGAGCTTCGTATGGGGCCACGAACCGCGTGAGGGGTGCGCTGACATAAGGGCGGATTTGCATGCGAACCCTGCCACTGAGGCATTCGGTGAAGCTTTCTCTGGGCCCACCGACCGTGTGAGGGGTGCCCCGAGATGAGGGTGGAACCGCATGCGAACCCTGCCTATGCGGCCCTCGATGCTGCTCCCCATGGGGCCACGAAGCGTGTGATAGGTGCGCTGAAACCAGGGTGGAACTGCATGTGGACCCTGCCACTGGGGCCTTCGGTGGGGCTCCCTTTGGGGCCACGGACCGTGTGATGGGTGCGCCGACATGAGGGTGGAGCTGCATGCGGACCCTGCCATTAGGGCCCTCGGTGGAGCCCCCTATGTGGCCACCAACCATGTGAGGGGTGCGCCGAAATGAAGGTGGACTTGCATGCGAACCCTGCCTCTGGGGCCTTCGATGGAGCTCCCTATGGGGCCACGAACCGTGTGATGGGGTGCGCCGCAAGGAGGGTGGAACTGCACGCGAACCTTGCCGTTGTGGCCTTCGGTGGAGGTCCCTATGGGGCCACGAGCCGTCTGAGGGGTGCGCCGAAATGCGGGTGGAACTTCGCGCGAACCCTGCCACTGGGGCCTTCGGTGGAGCTCCCCATGGGGCCACGAACCGTGTGAGGGCGAATAACAGAGAAGAGGAGGGGGAGAGGGGGAGGGGAGGAGAGGGGGAAGGTGGAGGAGGAAGGAGGGAGAAGGGGAGGGGGAGTTGGAGAGGAAAGGAAATGAGAGGAGAGAACGGAGACGTGGGGCGCTGTCTCTTTAAACCGAGGGCCCAACACTACAGGATGGTTGGGAAAAAAGAGAAACATAACATTAATATTTGTACACATAAAGCATCGATACTAATGCAAAGACGAACAATGACAAGACAACTTTCAATACTATTAATAATACTAATACGAAGAAGAG
>CAUYUJ010017172.1:417794-465294 GCA_963575745.1 Prorocentrum cordatum | reverse complement strand
TGATGCTGCTGCTGATGATGATGATGATGCTGTTGCTGCTGATGATGATGATGACGATGGTGATGGAGATGGTGATGCTGATGATGATGATGGCGCTGATGTTGTTGATGATGATGCTGGTGATGGTGATGGTGATGGTGATGAGGATGATGATGCTTATGATGCGGATGATGAGGAGGATGAGGATGACGAGGCTGAAGAGGATGAGGATGATGATTTGGAGGAGGATGAGGAGGACACGGTGAAGGAGGAGGAGGAGGAAGAGAGGGGGAGGAGGAGGAGGAGGAGGAGGAGGAGGAGGAGGAGGAGGAGGAGGAGGAGGAGGAGGAGGAGGAGGAGGAGGAGGAGGAGGAGTGCATCTGCTGCTGCTCTCTGTTGGGCTACGCTTGGTCGCCCTGCGGTTAAGTTAAAAGGAGCGGTGGAGGAAGATGGGGAGCATGAGGAGGAGAAGGAACAGGAGGAGGAGGAGGACGAGGATGATGATGATGAGGAGGAGGATGTAGAAGGAAACCTCTTTCTCCCCAGTAGCGCTGTCCAGAGGCCCTCTGTGCGGTCCTGAAGCTTCTCTCTCTCTCGTTCTATCTCTCCTCCCGATTAGCGAATTGCTTCCAGCGCAGGCCTCCCGCAGCCCACGCCAGATGGATGCTGCTGACGCGGGTGCGCCCTGCTAGCCTTTCGTGGCCTGCTTGGCTTCATCGTTGCCCACTGCGTCCTTCCGTTGGGTATGGGCTTTTTTGGACTGTCTTGGGGCGATTTCGGGGGCCTCTTGGGCCGTCGTGGGCTTCCTGAAGCTCGAACGCGGGAGTGCCACCAAATCGCAGAACAAACACATGAAGTTCACTGGTGTTGGACCCCAGAGGTCCTCAGGGTCCTCGTGGAGCCCTCCTGTGGCGTCTTGGGAGCGTACGGGGCCGTCTGGGCGCCATCTTGGGCCGTCTTGGGCAGATTCGGAGTCTTTTGGGACCGTCTCGGAGCCTTTTTGGGCAATTTCGCTGCGTCTGGGAGCACTTCTGGAGCAGATGAGTCCGCCGAGACCGCTAGTCAGGACACCCCTTTAAATCTGCCGAACCTGGCTCCCGGGGGAAGGGTTTGGGGAGGGACAATTTCACACGTCGAGGAAGTCTTAGGGGTCGGTGAATTTCAAAGTTTTCCCAGTTTGTTGAGCATACCACTGTTACATGTGACCCAGTATGAACTGACTAATTGGTGTTGGTGTTTCGTTATACAGGCACGAGTTGTATGATTGCACGAGCGTTGTATCATTGCACGAATGCGTTTTCAGTGAACGAATGCCTTCCGCAGCCCCCGTGTCGGTTGCCAACAACATCAGGAGAACGAGCTTCGAAGTTGTATAGTGCCAGCGACTTGACGGGCGCTTCCTGACCATACGGCTTTGGCAACGATTTGCTATTATGCCAGGCTGCAGATTGGGGCCAGACTTGCGTCACTATCATAAGCACACTGTATTTTGTATGTCCCGTTTCGGTTGCGAGCGAGGGGGGAAGTGAGAAGGAGGAGGCCTTCTCAGAAGGTGGCGGGACTTCTGAGAAGCCCTCGCGCCTTCTAAGAAGTTGTCAGTGTCTTCGGGGAATGCGTAGGAAGCTTCTCAGAAGGCCGGGGGACTTCCGAGCCTTCTGAGAAGGATCCCTCCCCATTTCCCCCACTGGGCTCGCCGCCGACCTTTGCATCCCACTCCTCAGGACAGCTGGGTTGTCGTTTTCTCTCAGAGCCACGGGTGCTGGTACGTGCTGTACAAGGTCGGCTCCAAGGAGACCGCCCTGCAGCACTTCGGCCTGTAGGCCCCGGTGGCAGCGGACGAGGAGAACGATAGTGGGAGGTGTTGAGTATGACGTCGAGTGGGGAAGAGGAACATGGCGACTGGCACCGTGATAAGGAGAGCTTGGGGCAGGAGGTGGAGATGATGATATGGAGGAGGGGCGCGGGAGAAAAAAAAGATAATGAGGAGGAGGAGGAGGACGAGGAGGAGGATGATAATGAGGAGGAGGAGGTGGAGGAGGAGGGCAGGCAGAAGAAGAAGGAGGACGAGAAGGAGTAGGTATAGATGGAGGAGTTTTCAGGGATTTCATGGAACGGACAGTGCGGGAGTGAGACGAGATGTGAGAGGAAGGCGCGCGGTAGTGAAGACGAACGGGGTGTTGCCAGAGGTGAGCTTGGCCCAGGGTGGCCCCAGCTTTCCTAGGCAGGCCCATATGGCTTCTAGGAGACCCCTTCCGATGCCGAGAGGCCCCCAGGGCCCCAACATGATGCAACAGCTGGGTTCGTCTTGGGCCAGGATCACCTTTCGCTCACCTTTGGCAACCTGCGAATGACTTGTGATCGCGAGCCAAACGCCTGCGACAGATAGGGGACGGCAGGGCAAGCGCAATCGAAACGCGGTGCGCGGGCAGCGATTGCGAGGCGGGGATGTATCTATCCATAGCCACCGCCTGGGGGGTCGAGCTTCAAGGACCTCGGCACGCGGTGGACATGGACACAGTCGTGCCCCGGGGGGGAACTCTAACTATCCGTATCCACCGTCCGCTGGGGTACCAGGACGTCAGTTCGGATCAATCCCCGCCTCGCAGCGATGCTGCGACGGAGGGCGTCCCAGCTCCACAACCTGAGCCGAGCCCAGGTGCCAATCGCTTGGGAGCACGCTGCCATCTTCTCTGATTCCCCAATTCCTGACGCCTCGCGTATCCCCAACAGCATCAATTTATGCGTCTCAATGAGGGACATTTTGTCCCTGGCACGTGCATGCGCCACTGCGGCCAATTTACATCGTACCGCGCCCCGGACGTTGAGCCCGCTCCTTGTCCCTCGCCTTGGAGCCGCGAACCAAAAAGTATCCCCAACAGCATTCCCTGGCATTTTGCCACAGGTCTGCACGATGCTCGAGCTTCCCTGGGCGTTGCAGCTCAGCCAGCCAGCCCCCCCGCCGCCGCTGCCTCTGCTGCTGACTCTGAGGGCTGGCCCGGCCCGTTCGCGCTGCGCCCTGCAGCTAATTAGGTTTGCCCGTCGGCCCGGACACCCTGGTCGCCGCCTGCGCTTTTCGCTTGCGGCCGCGACCAAAAAAATATCCCCAACAGCTGTCTCACTCAGGAGTGGTTCAGCCTTCTTGCAGTGTTCAGCAACTCCCCCGCTGGCGCATCGATGCCGCCTCTCGGCACTCACCTCGCCACAGCTGTGGCCCTGACCCCTGGCGCCCTGTGGCGACAAGGTCCATCTGGTACCGGGTGACCACCTCCCGCGGTGCCCACTCGAGCTCGTGTGCTCTCGCACCCCTCGGGCTTCGCTCCCCTGGCTGCGCGCCGCCACACCAGGTTCGCCCGTCTGGTGGCACCGCCCCGCTCGGCTGACGTGTGGTCTGTTGTTACAGAGCAGGTCACTTCTCCTGGCGTACTGGAGCAATTCACTCGCATGGTGCATCAGCTACCCTGGCCGTTTGCAGTCAGCTCAGCCAGCTCCCCTTCAGCCCGCGGCCCCAACGGCGGTAGGCACTGTGAGCGGGCTCGGCCGCTGCGCTTTTAGGCTTGCGCGTTGCTAATTTGACCGGCCCGTGACCCGGACCTCTCAGTTCGGCGACTGCGAATCCGCGTCCGCCCGCGACTATATATATATATATATATATATGTATAACCCCATGCTCACGATAATAAACACTAGGGGATAATAAAGTTCGGGGTTCAGGGGGAGATAATCAAAGTAGCCCACCAGACCTCAGCATAATCTCGAAGTAAGAGATGATCAAGAGGAGACCAAACGAGCACGTTTTGAGACATCCTTGGCGTTTAGTCTTCATTAAAATATCCTCAACAATGGCTTATTTCGCTGAAGACATCCTCGACAAATCCCTTGTTTCGCTTGAGACATCCACAAACTATTGCTTATTTCGCTTGAGACACCGTCGAACTATTGCTTATTTCGCTTGAGGCATCCTCGAAACAATTGTGTTTTTTCGCTTGAAACATCATCATATTATTGCTGATTTCGCCTGAACATCCTGAAACTATTGCGTATTTCGCTTGAGACATCCTGAAACTATTGCTTATTTCGCTTGAGACACCGTCAACCTATTGCTTATTTCGCTTGAGGCATCCTCGAAATAATTGTGTTTTTATTCTCGAAGGTCTCATTGTCTGGTGCTGCTCTCTGAGCAGCCATCTGCTTGAGCAGCTCTGCTTCAGCAGCTCACCTTGAGCAGAGAGAGAGATAGTGAGAGAAAGAGGAGAGAGGGAGGGAGAGAGAGGGAGAGAGAGAGGTGAGACTCTCTCTCTCTCCCGCCGTGCGCTCCTCTGAGGTTTATTATCGTCGGCAGTTTTTTTATCATCGGCTGAGGTTTATTATCGCCGGCAGTTTTTTATCATCGGCAGTGGTCAATCGCAACTCCTGAGCTCTCCCGGAAGACGGCGGCACGCAAATGATACACATTTGTTTGAAAAACTTCATTTTGAAAAAAAACTTTTTCTAATTGCGAATTACACTGTAATCCTTTCAAAATTGCGAAATCGAGCCGTCAGGCGCTTGAATGCCACATTGCGTTCGAGATTTAAGCACGCGACGCATTTATGAGAAATTTGCGTCGCACGCGCTTTTGCCCGAATATCGAACGCAGTGTGGCATTCAGGCGCGTGCGGGCTCGAATTCGCAATTCCGAAACGATTTCAATGGAATTCGCAACCAAATATAGTATTTTTTGTCAAAATAAGGTTTTTCAAAAAAAAATGCGTGTCATGAGAAAATTGCGTCGCACACGCTTTCGCCTAAATCTCGAACGCAGTGCGGCATTCAAGCGCCTGACGGCTCGATTTCGCAAATTCGAAAAGATTGCAATGGAAATCGCAATTAAATAATATTTTTTCTTTTTTCAAAATGAAGTTTTTCAAAAACATGCGTATCATTTGCGTGCCGCCGTGTTCCCAGAGAGCTCGGGAGTTGCTATCGACCACTGCCGACGATAAAAAACTGCCGACGATAATAAACCTCAAGAGGTTGTGATGAGGGGTTGTGCTGCAGGGTTGTGCTGGAGGGTTGTGCTGGAGGGTTGTGCTGGAGGGTTGTGCTGGAGGGTTGTGCTGGAGGGTTGTGCTGGGGGGTTGTGCTGGAGGGTTGTGCTGGGGGGTTGTGCTGAGAGAGAGAGAGAGAGAGAGAGAGAGAGAGAGAGAGAAAAGGAAAAAAAATAAGATAAAAAGAAATCTATTTTTTAAAAATAAGAAAGATATAACACATTTCGCAGAAAAATGAAACAGCAAAACAAATATTATAATAAAGAAGAATAATAATAAGAATAACAAGAATAAGAAGATAATATATATAGAAAGAAAGATAGAGGAGGAGGAGGAAAAGCAAAAATTTCAAGTGTCAAATCCATCAGATGTTATTCAGAAACGCTTTATGAAAATTGAGAAAGAGAGAGAGAGAGAGAGAGAGAAGAAGAGGAGATAATGAAAAACAAGAGAGGAAGGAGAGGAGGAGAGGAAAGGAGAAGACAGGAGAGGAGCAAGAGGAGAGAGAGATAGAGAAACAGAGAGATAAAAAAGACAGAGAGGAAATAATAAAAAAAACCTATCAGATTTTCCATGGATAATCAACCCCAGGGATAAACAAGTTCAGGGGGGCATGGGGGGGAGAGAGACAGAGATATAGAAAGAGAGAGAGAGAGAGAAGAAATAATGAAAATGAAGATGAGAAGAAAAAATCAAGAGGAGAAGTAGAAGAGGAGAGGAAGAGGAAAAGCAAACATTTCAAGTTCCAAATCTATTATATTTTATTTACAAACGCTTTATGATTTTTTTTCTAAAAAAAAGTGTTCGTGTAGGAGCTCAGGTGCCTCACTTTCCGTGGATAACCAACCCCAGGGATAAACAAGTTCAGGGGCGCATGGGGAGAGAGAAAGATACAAAGAGAGAACTAAAGAAAACAAAGAGAGAGTTGAGGGACATACATAAAATAAATATTAAAAAGGAAAAGGACAAGAAGACATGAGGAGGAGACGTAGAAGAGGAGAGGAAAGGAGGATAAAACAAAAAATCTGAATATTCAAAGTTATTAAATTTTTATTTGCAAGCGCTTTATGAAACTTAAAATTTTTAAGTGCTCGTGTAGGGTAGCTCATGTGCCTCACTTTCCGTGGATAATCAACCCCAGGGATAAACAAGTTCAGGGGGGCATGGGGAGAGAGAGGAAACAAAGAAAGAAATAAAACCATATATAAAGAAATAAGCATATAAATTAAGAAAAAAGAAGGAGAAGAGAAGAGGAAGAAAAAGAGCAAACATTTCAAGTTCCAAATCTATTAGATTTAATTTGCAAACGCTTTCTGAACATTGATTTTTTTGAGTGCTCGTGTAGGGTAGCTCATGTGCCTCACTTGCCATGGATAATCAACCCCAGGGATAAACAAGTTCAGGGGGGCATGGGGGGAGAGAGGAACAAAAAGAGTGAAATAAAGAAATATATAAAGACATGAAAAATATAAAATAAGAAAAAAGAAGGAGAAGGGAAGAGGAAGAAACAGAGCAATCCTCGAGTATATGCTTGTTTCGCTTGAGACATCCTCGACAAGCTTCTCGAATCGCTTGAGACATCCTCGCAGAATTGCTGGTTTCGCTTGAGACATCCTTGAAACATTGCTCGTTTCGTGTGAGCCTGCCTCCCAAAATTCTTGGTTTCGCTTGAGACATCCTCACAGAATTGTTGTTTTCGCTTGAGATATCCTTAAGAAACGTATCGTTTCGCTTGAGACATCCTTCAGTATATGCTTGTTTCGCTTGAGACATCCTCGAGTATATGCTTGTTTCGCTTGAGACATCCTCGACAAGCTTCTCGAATCGCTCGAGACATCCTCGAGTATATGCTTGTTTCGCTTGAGACATCCTCGACAAGCTTCTCGAATCGCTTGAGACATCCTCGCAGAATTACCGGTTTCGCTTGAGACATCCTTGAAACATTGCCTTTTTCGTTTGAGCCTGCCTCCCAAAATTCTTGGTTTCGCTTGAGACATCCTGAAAAAGTGTGATCGCTTCGCTTGATGTTGCTATTTCAACATAACTTGATCTTGCTATCTCAACATAACGTTCCGAGGTGATAATGAAGTTTGGCCTCCGCGCCCCGCGCCCCCGACCAAACTCCTTATTGGTCGACGATAAAAAATTCGAACGACTTAAGGGGGGGGGGGTACATTATTATCGTGGGCATGGGGTTATATATATATATATATATATATCCCCAACAGCTCCGGACTTCCGTCCGTCGATCGCCTGCATGCCAGCTGGCCTTTGCACTGGTGTCGACGCGCGGCTGACTGTCTTCAGTCTGCTTACGACGTGCCTGTTCCGCGGCCCGAACTGCTGTTCGGTCGTCGCCACTCATTCGTTCCGCCGCCACCCACATTGGCTTCGACGCACCTGAAGGCGTGCTCCCCTTGCAGGGATGCATAGCCCTTGCCGCGCTCGGCCCCCCGCGTGCTGCCCCTCGTACAGGCGCAGGCGCTCGCGGCTTCCGCTATCTCCCGCGGGCTTGCACCACGCCGCAGTCACGGGACACCACACTGCCAGCTAATTGCCCGCCAGTTTGGCGTGCACCTCTGGCGGCTGCTAGCTGCCGATGGCACCCCTCGGTGTGCGCCGCGCGACCCGCCCCGGCTAGTCTCACCTCCCGCTGTTCTCTTGTTGTCTCTCTTTTCCTCTCTCTCTCTCTCGCGTGCACCTTAGGCTCTTGCTTGTTAGCTGTAGTTTTGGACGGCGCGCGGCCCTTCCGTTTGCGCTCGCGAACAAAAGCGTACCCCCACCAGCCCATCCAACAACGGTGCCCAGGCGACTTTCCTTGATCAGGGAAGTGGGGCAGCATGCAGTGAAACAAAAAGCGGAGGAAGCCGTCAAACCGAAGCCGGGTCAGGCTGAGCAGGTCCGTCAAGCTTCGCGGTGCACTCGCTCCGCGAGTCTCTTGGGAACATCTTAGAACCATCTTGGAATCATTGCGGCAGCGTTTCCGGTCCACTTGTAGCTTTTTGGGGGGTCTCTTCGGGCTCCTTGGGGGGTTTGGGGCCCTCTTGAGGTGATCTTGGAGGCCATGGTTCAAAAGTGGCGAATGTTGAAATCAGTGCCCCCCCCCTGGGAGGCTGACGAATCGCCTCTTCGGGCCCTCTTATGGGGCACTCTTGGGCGCCTCTCGGTCGCTTTCGGGGCCCTCTTGTGGCTTTCTTGGGTTATCTCGTGGTCATCCTGAGGCCTCGAAGGCCCATCGGAAGCGAAAAGGCGAGAAGGCAACCAACAATGTTTCCTTGATTATGGAAATATTCTGGCCTCCTGGGAGGGTCCTTGGAGGGTTCCGAGGGCACCTCTGACCGCCTTGCCGGCGTCCTGGGGCCTCTTGGCGGTATGTCGGAGGCTATCTTGAACCGCGTTCGACAATCTTGAGCAATCTTGGAGGCCGTCTTGGGCTATCTTGGGCCCTCTTGGGGCCATCTTGGGCCGTTTTTGGGTGTTCCTAGCCCCTCGCGACCCCACCGTCCAGATCCAGAGAGGGGGGGCGAAAGGAGGTACACCTCCTCGGATAGGGAAAGGGAGGACCTAGAAAATGACACGCCGTGGACCACCTGCGCCCAGAGGGCTGTTGGGATTAGGATTTGCTTCAGGGTTTCTTATTTGTTTTGAAGGGCCTACGGTGGCGGGGCTTGCGCCGACCTGCTCACCCCAGGTAATTTGTGTTTGTTTTTGTTGGTTATTGGGTATTGGCTCCGAGTTGCCTTCCTCGGGGTCCTGGGTTTGGGTTCTTTGGTTCCTTGGTCCTGATCGTTAGTTCCCTTGTCTTGGTTCCTTGGTCTTGGTTCCTTGATTCCTTGGTTCCTTGGTCTTGGTTTCTTATTTTCTTGGTCTTGGTTCCCTGGTCCTTGGTTTCTGGTCTTGGTTCCTGCATTGTTCCTTGGTCTTGGTTTCTTGCTGCCTCGCCACGCAATGCCAGTGTATGCCAGGCAACGCAGAGCCATTCCACTCAATGCCACGCAATGTCAAGCAATGCCGCTCAATGCCACGCAACGCCAAACAATGCCTCGCAATGTCGAGCAGTGCCAAGCGATGCCACGCAATGCCAAGCAATGCCGCGCAATGACAAGCAGTGCCAAGCAATGCCACGAAAGCCAATCAGTGCCAAACAAGATGCCAAGCAGTGCTCAGCAGTGCCAAGCAACATTCCAAGCAATGCGCCCATGCAGCAGGAAGGTCTCCCCCGATTGGGGCCGCGCAAGGCAACAACAAACGGCACGATGTGACGCACGCCAGAACGCGATAACGGGGCGAGGCGGGGGGTGGGGCGACCGCCAGTGGCGAAATCTGGGCACGACCGACCCCCGCCGCGCAACGCTCTTGGATCTGGTAGGGATCCACCGTCGGGGGCTCACTTCGCTTGTGGCCCGCTCCTGGACCTCTCCCCCGGTAGCTGGACCGCCAGGGGTATGGCTCAGCTGGCCTGCAACCAAGACGCTGAGGTAAGGAACAGCTTGGGTTCGGAAGGGGCTCGATGCTCCTGAGGTTCCTCCATGGCTCTTTCTCTAGCGATCCTCGTCCACGCAGGCGCTTTTTGGGCAACGAGGGGTTGTGTTCCTTATTTGGCCTTCCCTATTTCAGCAGCCCGACTGTTGGCTTAGCCTGTCACTTTTCCGGTTTTGGCCCACCGCACCTCGGCGCGACACGCTATGCACTTCCCAATCCCTGCGCGTCAATGTAACTCGTCTTTTCGAAGCCTCCCGCCCCGCGGAGCGGAGCGGCCCGTTATCCACTCGCAAGGCATAGCGTGAGCCGGGCCCCCCGTTGTGAGACGGGGGGCCAGGCTACTGCAACGCAGCGCTGCCACCCGCAGCAGGATGCCAGGAGACGCGAGTGTTCTGTCGGACCGCCCTCGAGCAGTCATAGGGGGAGCGCGCCGACGGAGTCGATCGAGCCAGCGAAGCATGCGACGCTGTTCGGGATGGGGCAGGCTGTCCGTCGTTTGGCAGCGCGCTCAAGGGGGTGGGGAGAGGGCAGGGGGGCTTCTTAGAACGGATCAGAGGCTTCTCATGAAGATTAATTATTACAAGGCCGAGGGGCTTCGAGGACGCCCTCTGCCTTAGAAGCCCCCCCTCGCTCCACCCCCCTGCGCGCCGCAAAGCAGGAGGCGCAGTGGACACAGAGTGAGGGAGGGGGAGGGGCAGGGCTGGGTCCAGGGTCTGCATGCCAAGGGAAGGGCAAGCGAAGCCTAGAGGGGTGCAGCAGTGGCGGCAATACCTAAGAGTGGGCCAGAGGGGAGGCTGATCAGTGCGTGCACCAGGGTTGCTCGCCCACCCGTCGCGTTGGTGGCCCACACGCGTGGCTGTCTCGAGGGGGACGGTCTCCATGATAGGTGGGGCCCCTGGGAATCCGCGGAGGCTCCTCAGAAGCCTCCGTCCCCGGCCCCTGGGAAGCCCCCCCCGAGAACCCTCTGGGGCTTGCCGAGGGCCCCCGGCTCCGGAGCGGCCCCCGCTGGCCTCCTGGGAGGGCCGCCCCGCCTTTGCCTCGACCCCCGCGTGCGCGCCGCCCGGCCCATCCCCGAGATCCGACGGCGCGAAGCACAAGGCAGCACGGTGAGACACCACGACGTGGGCCCCAGGACCCCACCTCGCTGCGCCACTCTCCGCGCGGGATCGATCTTCGAGGGCCCTGGGGCCCCAGGCGAAGACGCCCAGCGCGGAAGAACCGGGACGCCAGGATCTGCGGGATCGCTGCCCCCCATCCGCGCCCCCCTCGCATCGGTACCACCCAACTGCTTTTACGATGTGTACGTCGGCCCCGCAAGGGCGACGCGCACGCTCAGAAATCTTTTAGGCTAAGCTCCGTGGCGGGCACTTCCTGGCCGTACGGATCGGGAAACGACACGCTGTAAGATGCGTGTGCTGTGTGTTCGTGTCGGACGTGCGCTTACAACATCATCACCACCATCCTCCTCCTCTGCCTCCTCCGCCTCCTCCGCCGCCTCGTCATCGTCATCGTCATCGTCGTCGTCGTCGTCGTCATCTTCATCATCATCATCATCATCATCATCATCATCATCATCATCATCATCATCATCATCATCATCATCATCATCGTCATCGTCATCGTCATCGTCATCATCATCATCATCATCATCATGATCATGATCATCATCATCATCATCATCATCATCATCATCATCATCATCATCATCATCATCATCATCATCATCATCATCATCATCATCATCATCATCATCATCATCGTTATCATTATCAGCATCATCATCATCAGCAGCAGCATCATAATCAGCGTCATCATCATCATCAGCAGCAGCATCATCATCGGCACCCAGCAGCATCCCAGGTCACCCAAGGAGGCGCGAATGCAGTGGCGCCGTGCTCTTCGCGGTCTGGGCTGGGGAGCCGTCCTTCCTCCAGGACGATGACCGTCACTCTGCGCCCCCTTCCCAGCATACTGAATGTCTGTGTCGGACGTGCGCCTCCAGCACCAGCATGTGTGTACACAAGATGTGTGTGTGTGTGTGTGTGTGTGTGTGTGGACTATTTGCTCGTGTCGGACGGGCGCTCCCAGCAGCAGCACACAGCACCGGCATGCCCGCCGGCGCCCCCCTCCCACAGGCAGCGGCCGCCGGGCCGCCGGGCCGCCGCCCGCTTGGCGTGGCGCGCGCCCGCGCGCGCAGCAGCTGCGCTCGAGCGGCTGGCGCGCTCCGTCGCGGGGCGGGCGCGCGGCCGCGGCTGGCCACAGCGCTGGGGCTCTCTGGCCGCCGTGGCCCTCCTCCCAGGAGGAGGAGCAGGTGCCGATGCCCCTACACGCCGGTCGGTGAAAGTAGTCGTGGATATCCACATCCCAATCTACTTCAATCGCCTTCCTACTTCAAGAATCGCTTTCTGTGTTGCTGCGCGTAATTGGTCTCTTGGGCGGGCCCGAGCCCAATCTACTCGCCTTCCTACTTCATGTTTTCACCCACCTCTTCCAACTTGGGGGTGCCCCTCCGTAGTCTTTCGCCGTCTGGGGTCTCCTGGGAGGCCCCCGTCGCCACGGCTGGCCTTGAAATTCCGGTCAGGGAGGGGTCCAGGGAGTAGCGGCATCGGCATCTTTTTGGTATCCCCCTCGCGAACCGCGAGGCCGAGGCGGCCCAGACATCTGGCGGCTCGGGCAAAGCTCAGGGGCGACCAGCTTGTCTCGTTTCGGCGGCGAGAGAGGGGGGGAAGTGAGAAGGAGAAGGCCTTCTCGGAAGGCGGCGGGGCTCCTCAGAAAAGCCCTCCGGCCTTCCGAGAAGTTGCCTGTATCTTCGGGGAAGGCCTAGAACCCTTTCAGAAGGCCGGGGGACTTCCGAGCCTTCTGAGAGGGCCCGCCCCCCCCCTCTTTCCCATCCTGGGCTCGCCGCCGATGGTCGTTCAGGGGCTCTGGAGGCCGGCTGCGGGCTGTGGGGCCGTCGGGCAAGCGGCTCTGCCCCTCTACAGGATGAGCATTCAGGAATAGTAAGCAAAATGGTTTGGTGACGATCTTTTTTGTGCTCTTTTGACTTTGTTTGATTATCTGCTGACTATGTTTCAGTTCTCTTCCAAAATCCGCCTGTAGGGGGACAGGCCCGACCTAGCCCCAGTGGCGGGGTCGAGCCCTCGGGCTACGTCTGCCACGCCCTTCCGCGCGGCAGGCGCCGCCGTGGCGGCGGCCGCCGCCGCTGCCGTTGGCCGCCCGCGCGGCGGCCGGCCCCACAGGGGGTGGCGCCCGCCGCGCGGAGGGCGCGACAGGTGGCAGCCGAGGGAGAGGTCCGCTGGAGGGGGGACAAGCGGCTTCAAGCGGCCTCCCCACCGCCTGCGGGCCACCTCCAGCGCTGAGGTCCTGGGAAGCTGTTTTTTGTATCTGCTACCAGAAACTCGGCCACGCGCAGAGGAGGGGTAGGGGAAGGGGGGAAGACTTCGTAGAAGGAGGCTATTTCCTAGGAGGCGTGGGCCTTATCCGTAGATGCGAGGCAGGCGCCTTCTAAGCAGCAGCCTTCTAAGACGCCTTCCCCCCTCCCCCTGCCTTCTTATGCGCGCAGCCTAGCAACGGTTGTTACCCGGGGGTGGGTGGGGCCCCGGGTGGCGGTCACGCTTGGGCGGGGTGGGGCACGCCCGGGCGGGGGTTTGCGCCGATCGCCATAGTATGCGCGCGAGCACCAGCATGTGGGGGGGGTCCAGCCCCCCTCTACTCACGTACAGTTGACGACAGCGCCAGAGAATACAGACAATTCCCGATGCGCTCCCGAGCCCCAGCCAGCATGGAGATGTCTCCGGCGGGGCGCCGCAAAACGGGCCCGGGGGCGGGAACCCCAAGGGGAGAACCCTGCCCGGCTCGTCGCGCTGCGGTGCCGATCTTCTCAACTCCCAGTCTGGGGGCCCGCGTCTCGAACGCAGAGCCGCCGGGTGTTTGGGGAGCCGTTTTGGTGCACGTCCTCCCCGTAGGGCGATGCCGGTCACGACTGTGTGGCCCTCAGGCTGCCGCGGCCTCCTCGCGAGCTGAGGCGAGCCTTGTAGGTGCACGTCCACTCCATGAGGCTCCCAATCCCTCAGCCTATGTCGTGAGCCACTTCTTCACGCTCTATGTCGTGGGACTCCCAATCACTCAGGCTCTATGTCTCTCGGCCTTCATTCCTAGCCAAGGGGATCGATCTTCGGAGACCTCGGCAGGCGGTGCCTATGGACATGTTCGGGCCCCCGGGGGCCCAGACAGACCCGTATCGACCGCCCCTCTGGGATCCCCGGACATCGGTTACACAGGCGGTGGATCTGGATACTCTCCCGCCTCTCTCGCTCTCTCACGCCCAAGGGCAGAGGCTGAGCCACAGCGCTGAGAGGCCTGGGGGCCTCCGGGACGACCGCCCGGGCCGCGCTGGCCGGATTTCAGGCAAGGGCCCCTCTCGCCGGCGGGGCGGGCGGGCGGCGGAGGAGCACCAGGAGACCCCAGCTCTCCGCTGGCGGGAACTCCCGCCGATGCGTTCGCGATTTCAAATTCGCGCCCTGTGGGCCGCCCGCGCGCGCGAGTGCTCGGGTGGCTGCGGGGCGGCGGGTCCACTTTCGTCTTCCACATTGCCTTCGGAGAGCGCCGTGTGTGCGTGTGTGTGTGTTGTGTTTGTGTGTGTGTGTGTGTGTGTGTGTGTGTGTGTGTGTGGTGTGTGTGTGTGTGTGTGTATGGTGTGTGTGTGGTGTGTGGTGTGTGTGTATTGTGTGTGTGCTCTCTATTCGCGGCATCCCAGCCTTCCTCTGCCAATTGCCAAGATGCCAGTTCGCCAAGTCGGCTTGCCTACTTAGTTAGCCGATCGTTTCTTGCCCCCCCAAGTCGCCGCGAACCCAAACCATGTTTTCGTCTACCCATCTCTCCTCCCTTCTCCTGCTCGCCACTGCCGTCTTCGCTCCCGTATGGCCGAGGAATCTGGCCCCTCTGCCCCGAGGGAAGGGGTCATCGGTCACATCCTGCGGATCACGCGGGGGACATTCGGTCCAATCCCCCCCCTCACACACACGCACACGCACACGCATACGCACACGCACACGCACACGCACACGCACACAACACAACACAGCACAGCACAACGCAACACACCACAACACAACAACATACAATACTACACACCACAACACAACACACCACAACACACCACACCACAACACACACATCAAACAACACAACGCAACACAACACAACACAACACAACACAACACAACACAACACAACACAACACAACACAACACAACACAACACACAACACACACACATCACACAACACAACACACACACACACGCACCATGTGCACCGTACAGGCCTGGTTGCGATCCGAGCTTGTGCGATTTCGGCGTCCCCCTGTGCCGGTTCCGGGTGTGCTCCGATTTTTTCCCGTTTTCTGATGTGGGTTTCGCTCCGATTCGCAGATGCAGCTACGCCCTGGTTTAACAGGGGCCGCTGGCTTCCATGGGCACCTTCGAGCTCCCCACTGCCTGGGGCGGCAAGTTTGCGGGAGGGGGTGAGGAGAAGAGGTGCGAAGAGAATGAAAACGAGGCGTTGAAGAGGGATGAGGAGGAGGAGCAGGGGGATGCGTAGCGGGAGGAGGAGGAGGAGAGGAGGCGATGACGATGATCAAGCTAATGATGTTGATGATGTTGATGATGTTGATGATGATGATGCTTATGACGATGACACTGGTTACGATGGTGACGACGATGATGGTGATGATGACGATGACGACGACGATGAGTATGCATATTATGATGATGATGACGATTATGATGCTGCTGTCGATGATGCTGCTGATGATGATGATGATGATGCTGATGATCAGGGCACCGACGATAATGATGATACTGATGATGACGACGACGACGATGCTGATCTGCTGCTTCTGATGAGGATGTTGATGCTGATGCTGATGGTGGTGGTGGTGATTATGATTGGGAGGACGAGGTGGAGGATGATTCGGAGTAGGAGGGAGAGCAGGAGGACTAGGAGGATGAGAATTAGTAGGGGCATGTGCCCCCGTTTTGTATCATGATGATGATGAGGATGAGGAGGACAACTGGGATGCTTATGGCCAGGTGTCTTGGCGCTATAGGATCATGATGCTGATTATGGTGTTGATGGTGACTATGATGCTAATGAGGATGACGATCATGATCATGATGTTGAGCATGTTGATGATGATGATGATGATGATGATGATGATGATGATGATGATGGTGATAATGGTGGTGGTGGTGGTGGTGGTGACGATGGTACTGATGATGCTTGCGAGGATACCTGTGACGACGATTATGCTGATGATGATGATGCTGATTCTGATGACGACCACGTCGACGATGATGATCTGGTGCTGCTGATGATGCTGCTGATGATGATTATTATGATGATGCTGATGCTGATGATGATAGTGATCATGCTGTTGATGATAATGATGATGAGTATGCCGATGATGAGTGGGCTGATGATGAGGACGATTTCGTTGTTATGTTTTTATGTTGTGGTGATCGTGATGCTGCTGATGATGATGCTGATGGTGATGGTCGAGATTATGACGAGGACGGTCATGTCAGGCAAGGCGAGGAGGAGGTGGAGGCAGAGGGGGCAGCAGAGGAGGAGCAGAAAAGGACGCACTGGCGGAGGAGTAGGAGTAGGAGTAGGAGTAGGAGTAGGAGTAGGAGTAGAAGTAGGAGTAGGAGTAGGAGTAGGAGTAGGAGTAGGAGGTCGGGGATGAGGAGATGGTCGAGGTCGACGAGGTGGATGAGGGGAGGGGATGGTAAGGTGAGATGGGTGTATGAGGGGCAGAAGGGTTACGGAGATATGGGAAGATGCAGGATGGGGGATAGTGGGACGGAGGGGAACTACGCAATGCAGATATGGGGGATCGCGTCAACGTCTTCGGCGGCGTGATTTTGACATAGGGTAGAATGTCCACCTTGGTGTTTGTGTTTCGGATGTCCGCGCTGTGGAAGTTGGAAACCCAGGGAGGCGTGGTATAGGGGGCTGCTTCTGCTAGCGCTTTCGAGCTCCCGCTCCCCGCACCGCCTTTGGACGCACGTCTCCGTGATGTTGATGATGACGACGATGACGACGACGACGATGACGATGCAGGTAGTGATTGCGATTACGAGAGCGGTGACGATGATGACGACGACGACGAAGACGACGACGATGATGATGGTGCTGTTGTTGGTAAAGGTGATTGACAATTGATTGATTGGTTGATTGATGATGGTGACGACGCTGATCATGGTGATGACGGTGACGATGATGGTGGTTGTGTTGATGATGGTCATCACGGTGCTGATGATTATGACGATACTGAGGATGCTGCTGCGGATGATGATGTTGAGGATGCTGCTGCTGCTGATAACGATGATGATGATGATGGTGACGATGACGATGGCGACGACGATGATGATGATGCTGCTGCTGACGACGATGACGATGGCGATGACGATGACGATGCCGGTGACGATGATGAGGATGAGGATGATGATGTTGATGATGATTATTATGACTTATCATGTTTGATGATGATGATGATGATGATGATGATGATGATGATGATGTTGATCCTGATGATGATGATAATGCTGATGATGGTGAGGATGGCGAGAAGGATGATCAAGATGAGGAGGATGAAGAGGAGTATGATAAGCTGGAGGGGGAGGAAGAATATGATTCGGTGTAGGAGAGGGTCGCTCGATCTACGAAGGCAGAATTGCTGTCACGCCTCCTCTTCGCTTAATGCCGCTCCGATAGCCTCTCCGACCATCGGCACGCGCGAAGGCACCTGATTGGTTCGCAGATGGTGAGCAAAAAGCGCGCAATGGAGGCAGGTGGCCGCGGGGAACGAGCGGGATCCCGAGCACACTCAGGACGGTGAAATCAGGACCACCTCGGGCGCAGGAGGGGCTCTGGCCTTCGGTCCGTTCTTCAGTCTTCAGATCCAGGATGGGCTCTGGTCTTCGTGGCCGAGGCGCGCCGTGGCCATAGAAGCTCCCTCGTTCCTGATCTGGCGCTCTTCATGCTAGCACGATGGCTGTAACTGTGTGTGTGGAGCGGGCGTGCAGTGGGCGCCCCGCGCGGTGCCACTTCGGTCCTGGTGCGGTGCGGGATCGGCGCAGGATGCGGCGCGCGATGCCATCTCGATCCAAGTGCGGTGCGGACTTGGCGCAGGGTGTGGCGCGGCGCTGCTTTGAAGGGCCTGGCCGTGTGCTGCTCTTGCGTGGGCGTAGCGGGTGCTGCGAGCTGGACTGGAGGCACGATCAAACCTCAGGACTTGGGAAGATCAACCATGTGAAAGCTGGAGGGAAACGAGCGGGAAGCATCCCTCCTGAAGCAGCGAGGCTGGCAACAGACTAATAATCGCTCCCATCGATCACATCGTCATTTCCACGATTGGCACCGCCCGCCTTCGTATCACACCCCTTTTCCGACATCCTGACTTCCTCCTCTTCCTCATCTTACCGCGGCAGTCATACGATCCACGGTAGCGGTGGCAAGAGCTGGGCATTAGCGAGATCAGAAGCGGCAGCCGCATCGTGTGTGGGTCGGGTCGGCCAAGTGCGTTGCCGTTCTTGGGGCCAGTGTGTTCCTCCTCCTCCTCCTCCTTCTTTTCCTCCTCCTCCTCCTCCTCCCCACTCCTGTTTCTCCCTTCTCCTCTTTCTCCCCAGTCATCTTCTTCCTCCTCCTCCTCCTCCTTCAGCAGTTTTGGCTCAAGGCTATGATGCCCCCGTGGACCAGAGTGGAGACCTCTTGTCCGAGGCGTGCAAGACAGTTTTGTCTGGCATCCTCTCGCGGCCTCTACCGCGGACCTGGGTCCCCGCACAGCTAGTCATCCTTCACCCGTCTCGGCTAGTCGTGGAGGCGGGTAAACGGTGGAGTTTCCAGTTCCTGCTTCTCCGACTGCTGATGCCATTTCGTCGTCCGACGGCTCGAGATCCAGCAGCTCGCAGGCAGAACCTGTTCGCAGCCACAGCCGCAGAGGCCGCAGTGGTGGCGACCAGGCTCCTCGCTCCCGTCAATGCCGTCCTCGCCAGAATCAGCGTGACCAGGAAACTCACTGATGTCCACGGCCTGAGTGTCGCGTCCAGCGTACCTCCCCTCGCCACATTCAGGAGGATGCCCATGCTGCCGCCGCCGCATCCACCCTGGACGTCATGCTCGCTGACGGCTCCTTGCTTGCCGACCTGGAGGCCGCGCCCACCTTCCCCTCACAAGAGGGTGCATGTCATGCGGCAGCAGCTTCATCCTCAGCGGCGCCTTCAGCACCTCAGCCTCGCTCCGATCCGTGGCAGGCTAATGGAGGGGCTGACCCATGGAGCGGGCAAGGCGCCGCCGCTCGTGACTTCGAGACGCAGTTCGAACACCTCTTCAAAGCCCAGATCACCACAGCGTCCATGCAGCTCCAGAAGGTTTGCGAGGACACGTTGCAGAACCCTCAATCTGATTTCATGGCCAGCATGCGCACTTGCCTCGCTCAAGTGCAACAAACGAAGGTACGTATCGACAGGCAGTCTCACCTCGCTGCGGGCCTCCAGCAGCGCCAAGCCCAGATGGAGAAGGAGCAGGATCGCGTCCGTGATGCCATCACGGGGCTCGAGCACACCCTCGCCCTGGCGGCTGCGCGGGTCAATAGGGCGGCGCCGCGAGCGCCCCGGCGGTCGGCCCGCCAGCCGCCGCCGCCGCCGCGCCAGCCGCCGCCGCCGCCCAGCTCCTCAGCAGCGCCTTGGGCCCGCCAGCTCGCCGTCAGCCCGCCTCCTGGGCCCCGCGCCGCCGCGCCCTGGCCGCCCCGCCTCCGAGTCGCGGCGGCGCTGCCGCGCGGCGCCGCCGCCCGCCGCCAGCGCCGCTGGCGCCGCCGCCTTCCGCCGCCTTTGCCCGGCCGCATCGGCGCGCGCCCAGCGCCCGCGGCGCGGCGCCCGAGCCCCAGCTGCAGCGGCGCGCCCGCTAGCTAGCCGCCAAGTTCAGAGCTCAGCGCGCGCGCGCGCGGCGGGCTGCCTGCTCGGCGCCTCCAGCTCCGCGGCACGTCGCCCCGCGCGCGGCGAGGTAAGCGGGGCGGAAAGCGCCCGCGCTCCCGCGCTGCAGCGTCGCCGCGAGGCGCTGGCGAGCCGGCGCCAGCACGGCGGCGTCGCCGCGCGCCCAAGTGCGGAGCAGCGTTTGCGCCTCCGCCCCAGCGCGTCCCAGTGCCTCCGGCGCGAAGGCCGTAGGGGCTGGGCCCGGGTAGCGATTGCGCTTGCGCGCCTCCCCGGCCGCCGCGGCAGCGCCGCCCCGGACGGCGCGGCTCCAGCCCGCCAGCGCGTCCGCGCCCAGGGCGACGTTTGTGGCCGCCGCGTCGACGCAGGGCGCGCTGGTCGCGGGGTCGGGACCGCGTCAAGGCGGGATGCCTCGATCGACAGAGCCGCCCGCCCGAGCCATGTCCCAGGCGGTCGCGGATTGTTCCGCGCCCGCGCCCGTCGCGGCCTGGGACTGCGGCCAGCGGGCGAGCCAATCCGCGACTCCGTCGCGGCAGTGGCTCGTGCCGCCGCCGACGTGGCAGCCCGGGCAGTGCCCCGGCGTCGCGGCCAGGTCGGCTCCGCAGGGCGCGCCGCCCTCCCGGCGCCGGAGGCAGGTTGCGCGGGCGCCTGCGGGAGCAGCCAGGGCTGGGAGGAAGTGCGCGTCCGTCATAACGTGGCCCTCCTCGGCGGCAGGGGCCAGCTTCCCGCGCCCTTCCCGCTGGCCGAGCGGAGCTGCGCTGCGCGGTGCGGCGGCAGGGCGCCCAGGAGCCGCTGCCAGCGCGCGCGCTGCTCTGGCGCGGCGAGGGCCCGCGGCGGCGCGGCGGCGCTCAGCCAGTCCGCGCCGCGCGCCTGGGGCGCGCGGCCCGCGCCCTCGGCGCCCCCCCCCCGCGCCGTCGGGCAAGCCTGCTGGGAGGTCTCGAGGCTGGGCAGGCCGAGCACCTTGCAGACGCCAGCCAGGCGCGCCTGCCAAGCCCGGCAAATGCTGGCAGCCTCTTGCGCGCAAGGCACTAGGGGCCGAGCCCGCCGGCGGCGAGGGGCAGGAGGGCCAGGTCGCGCGCGAAGGCAGGGGGCCCCTGGTGCCGGGCGAGTGGCTTTAGGACCTCGCGCGCATGGCCGAGAACCACCGCGCCGTAGTAACCCTGGCGCCACGCCCCGTCATGCAGGCGCGCCCTTGCGCGGTGCATGGCCGCGCCGTTGACGATGGTCCGGAGCGGCGCGAGCTCGTCGAGGGCGCGCAGCCCGTGCTCTCGGAGCTGGCGGAGGGCCGCGAGGCAGGCGTCGAGGCGGTCCCGGGCCGCCTGCGGGGCGGCAGCTGGCCAGAAGCGCGTCCGCGCAGGGTCGGCGCCCGGGGCTGCTCCCGCGGCGTGGCGCACGCAGGAAAAGCGTTTCCCGCGCGCGAGAGCTCGCGCACCTCCGCCCTGGCCAGCGGCTCGGGGAGCCGCAGGGCGCGCGGGCCCACGGCCGGTCGTCGCTGCCGCTGGCGGGGGGCGCCGCGAACGGCAGCCTCGGGGGCAGGAGCGGCCGGGCCCGCGCCGCCTCGCTCGCCTGGCGCGCCGCGACGGCGCGCAACGCCGCGGCGAGCGCGCCCGCGATCACCGCGACGTGGGTCGAGGGCGTCGCCGCCCACGTGGGCACGGGCTCCCGCAAGGCACCGTTCATGTCGACGCCGGCCCGCCACTCCAGCCTTGGGAGCTCGCCCGCCGCCGCTGCCAGCACGTGCCGCGGGCGGAGGTCTTTGGCGGGCGCGTCGTCCTCCTCGCGCGGGGCCGCCCCCGGCAGGGGTGCCGTGCAAGCGAAGATCTCCGCGCGAGCCTCCTCTGGCAGCGCCGCCGAGTCTTCCGCGCCGAGCCCAGGGGCGCGCCGCCAGCGATGCATGCCGGGTGCTGGGTGGCGGAAGTGCTGGTCTTGGTTTGCCCGGCTCGCGCTGCGCACTGCCCCTGGCTCGAATCCCGAGCAGCACGCGCAGCATGCCGCCGCGTGCTTCCGAGGGGCGCGCTGGCCGGAGCGCCCTGCAGCAGCGGCGGGCGGCGCGGCAGCGGCGGCATCAGACGCGGCGCAAACAGCGCTTCCTGTGGCAGCAGCGGCGCCAGGTGCACCGCCAAGTTGGGCTGCTCCCGGAGGCGCGGCAGCGGCCGCTCCGTCCCCGTCCTGCATCTCCTGATCCCCGCCCCGCCCGGCGGCATCCAGCATCTCCACGTCCTCCTCCATGGCTCAATGGTTGGGGGAGGAAGGCGACGGGGGTGAGAGGTGATGAGCGGGTGGGGAGGGAGGGCCTGGCCAGGCAACGGCTGCGCGCGATTTGAGCCTCCTCCCTAGTCCTCTTTCTCCCCACTCCTCCTCCTCCTCCCCCTCCCCCTCCTCCTCCTCCTCCTCCTCCTCATCAGCATCGTAATCATCATCATCATCATCATCATCATCATCCGTAGCCATTTTGGCTCAAGGCTAAGCGGGTAGAAGCTTCGGAGAAGCGAGGTAACCTGATTAGCTTTGGGATATCCACTGCGTGCTGGCTCAGGCTGGGGCCTTGCTGGCGCAGCAGAGGGCTGCAGATTTTCCTGCAGAAGACTTTCCACTCTGTCTCGACCACCCGTCAGACATGTCGCTGGCTGCAGGCGGAAGCTCGAGTTCTGCGGGAGGCCATCATGACACACTGCTCGCGAACATTCAGAAGATGCTGGAGACTCAGGAAAAGAACATAAATGGCAAAACCGAGACGCTAATTAAAGAACAAGCGGCTGAAGTACTTCAGCTGCGGTCGGAGGTCACCACGAGTATGAACTACTTGGAGAGCAAGATCAACTCTGCGACGAAGGACACCGACGAGCGCTTCTCCAAGTTGGAGCAGATCATGTCTGGACATGGCATCCCGGTTGATGCGGAGAATAAGTACATCAATGAAGCGAATGAGAAAGTTGCCGCACTCGAAGCGGATATTAAGAAGTTACAAGCTATGCAATCGACCACCCCTTCGACGGCATCTTCTGCCGGTGGCTCGGCTCGCGCATTCTCAGATTCCAGTGGGTCGAAGGCCAGGCGCGTGGATGGCCCCAAGAACGACATGAGTAATAAGAACCGCAAATGGATTGGAACTTTTCCTCGGATACTTTTCGCTCGTGAGCGCAGATTGCACTTCACCAACACCGTGCTTCCCCTTCTTCCTGCTGATCTTGCACAGGAGATTACGCCCAACTTCCCTCGCACTGCAAAGACATATAGCTTGGAGTTTACGACCGAGCTTGCTGCCAAGAGGTTCCAGGACATTGTTGCTGCGTCACCAGGCAGTATGACATGGACGGACCCGCTGAACCAGAGCGTCCACCAGATTAAGAGCCGTGGTGACATGCCGCTTGACGTTCGGGTTCGGCAGAGAGCTTGCAGTCACATCTATGCCAAGCTTCGAGATATGCTATCTGCTGCTGGTCATGACCTCACCAGCACGCGCCTTGGGGTCAACGGATACCAGGGCATGATCAACCTGTACGGGGACGCTGACAATGGTGAGATCTGGGAGATGATCTACATCAAAGGCAACGAAGTCGCAGGCTGGTCGTTCGAGCCTAACCTCACGAACTGCCGTATCTGGAAGCTGAATGACGAGGCGGTGATCGACGCCATTTCGACGGCCACCACCTCAGCGAATGACCCGCCCGTGTACCTGTGAGAACTTGGTTCAGAGGCTGCTGAGAGCCTGCCGTCGCAGGCCGATTCTTCTCGCACGAAATTGATGAACAGAAGGCATGGTGCCTCTGCTATGCGTAGTCGAGGCGGACTCGCCAGTGATATTGCAGATGATGTGGGGTCCTGCAATATGCCTTTCTTTCCTCCCTCCGCTCTCTCGATTGTCACCTGGAATGCTCATGGTCTTTTTGGTGCGGTGAAGGCTACGAAGTACACGACCGCCTCCAACCGCTGGGGGAAGTTCATTAGTCTCAGCCGTCGTTACTCAGTTGTGTGTGCACAAGAGACGCATGGTAAAGTAGCAGATGTGTCGCATCTCCAGCATGATCTTCGCAACTCTAGCATTGGTCACTCATTCTATGATGATGATAGTCGCACTGGTGGTGTTGTTACAGTTATGTCGTCATCCTTTTCTGCACTGTTTGACTCGATTGAGCATTATCCACTGATTGTCGGTAGAGTTCTTCTCTCTGTCTGCAAGGGGAAGCACGGCACACTTGTGATTGTGAGTGCGCACCTTCCTAACGTCTGTGATCCCATTGCTACGTGCGCTCACTACCTTTCCAGGATTTCTGATGCCCTTCCTGATGCTGCTACGAGCTTTAACATTATCCTCGGGGGCTGGAATTTCGTATATGAAGATGAAGGCAGGTTAATGACTGATGGGAGTGGTTTTAGTCCAGGTGATAGGGCACACACTGGCCTGTTCCATCGGAAATGCGGTTCTTGGGTTGAGTTCTTCCAGGAATGTGATACCAGACGTGAAATAAGGGACAAGATTATTTTTCAGACGTCTCGCCTCGACCGCATTTACTCGGACATCCCCTCGGCCCTTTTGGCGGATTTGACCATCAGCACATCTGTGGTGGGGAGGCTTAAGAATATCCAGAGCTCGGACCACATTCCCGTCCTGTCGGTGATCGAGAGATATGCCCCTCCTGCCCATGCCCAAGCCTTTGTTCCTCTCTGGCTTGCTCGTCATCCTATATATCAGGAGATGCTGTCCTCTGCTCTTCTGGCTATGCTTGATGATAATGACCACGGCCAGCAATGTACTCTTCAGACTCTTGCTCGTACCAAAGATATCATGCACACCACGTGTAAGCGTGCCAAGAAAGCTATTGCCAGTAGACCTGCCTCATCGTTATCTGAGAAGTTGCACCGGTCTCTTCATTCTCTTCGTGGGTGGCGCTTATCCAGGGAGCATATGCTTATTCGTGCGATTGAATGCTATGAACATCTTGGTAGTTTCTTTAATCTCGTTTCTCTTGAGCTCGAACATCCTGCAGATCTTTTTGCTCATATCCAATCTCTGCAGTCCCAGATGCTAGACAGCGAGGCATCATTGATCGAAAGCTCCCCGTCTGAAGAGGCCACCAAACGTGCTGCCCTGGAAAAGATAAGTAGGAAACAGGACATCTGGAAACGATTTCGAAGACGCACCTGGCTTTCAAGTGTGAATGACGTGCATGGAAATCCATGTGCTTCTCTGGAGGATTCTGCGGCTACCCTTCGTGATCACTGGGGTGCCGTCTTTGGTGACTTCGAGGCTGATACCCATCTTTCGGACGAGGTCCTGAGCTTTTCTCAGAAGGCCCCTGGTATCTCTGAAGATTTCTGGAAAATCGACTTTGAGGAATTCAATCAGATGCTCAAAGCCCGTTCCCCGTCAATGCCTGGAGAAGATGGGTTACCGTATCAGTGCTGGACGATCGGACCAGCTCCCAAGATTTTGTTTGCTGTATACTCGGGGTTGTGTGACGGCAGCATCTCCGACTTACCGAGTGATATGCGACGTCTTCCTATGTTTTTCTTGCCTAAAGGTACCAAGCCACATGATGAAGGCCCGATGCTTACTCGTGATTGTGCTGAGACGCGGCCACTTTCCATGGGCAACACAGATGCTAAGCTGCTCTCCTGTGCCTTCTGCATCCCACTCTCTCGCTTATCTAAGTTGGTCGTTGATGAGTCACAAACATGCGTGTCTGGCCGAAGTATGCTTGGTAATGTTGTCTCTGCAGAGAGCTGGGGAATTCAGCAATATTTATTGGGGCATGATCGTGCCGGTATGCTGCTTACTGACTTCGCTGCTGCTTTCCCCTCCATCCTGGTTGGTTTCATGCTTGCTGTGTTGCAATCGGTGGGCATTCCTGGCTTTGTACTCGAGTTCTACACTTTGCTCTATCGTGATAACTACGGTATCATTACACTCGGGGGCAAGAGATTTGATGGTTTCCAGATTCTCCGTGGTGTTCGGCAGGGAGACCCCAGTAGCATGTGTCTCTTTTGTCTATGCCTAGACCCCATCTTGCGATGGTTGCGTACTCGTTCGGGCACTCATATTCGACGTTCTCTTGCATATGCTGACGATTGCCTATTTTGCGATGCACAACATCCTGACATCTTTGCCGCGTGTCTGGTCCTTGCTTGTTCTCATTGGTCCTGCTTGTGGTCTCTTTCTCAACTCGAAGAAATGTCAAGTGCTGGTCTGTGGCTCTATGAATCTAACGCTTCTTCGTGATAGTGTAAATGAATATTCCAATGGACTGGCTGAGATAGAATTTGTTAGATACGCTAAATACCTTGGGATCTATATTGGCCCTGAGGCGGGCGATCTCGGATGGCAGGAACCCCTAAGGAAATTCTGCTCTCGGACCCGATCTCTCAGACAGATGGGTCTTGGCTTAGCGGTTACTCTTTCTACATTCCAGGTTATGTGTCTATCGGTCCTGCAGTTCGTGCTCCAACTTTATCCTGTCCCTCAGCATGTTCTTAAGATATATCAAGAAACACTTCAATTGCTTATGGCTGCCCCAAGACACTCTTTCTCGTATAACATGATCACTCGCCTTAAGTCTCTGGGTCTTGACTGTGAAGCAAAGGAGATTGTCAACCTCTCGGCTGCTTCAAGGGTTCGTTTTGCTGCGTCGTGCCCGTCTGTGGAACAGGCTCGGAAAGAGATACATGAAGTTCTTCACTCCGATGAACGTATTGTATCCAGATGCTGTTCCTGTTTCCGACCCAGTTGGTATAGGTCCTCATTTCTCTGCTCTATGTTCGACGTTATCACAATAACTATGTCTGTGATACCGGAGCTCCCTGACACTATTAAGAACATTCAACCAAAGATTTACTCCGCCCTTCATAAGCGTACTCCCGCTGGTGTTCTTCCGATGGATGGAGTTTACACAAGACTTACGAAATGGGTTCCTGATATGCGTCGTTGCATGCTCGACTCGTGTATTAAGCAAATTCGCTCTGTCTGCCGTATGACTAGCACACATATTGGATTCAGTGTCTTACGATCTTGCTGTAGAGGGGTATGCACTTCGGCCAGATTTCGGGATATGTCTCGTCCATCGTGCTGTTTTGGATGTCCTACTGAGTACTCTGCTGCAGGTGCCCCCGTGAACCTCGACAACTTGAAGCACTACCGTACGTGTCCCATATTAAAAAGCTGGTGTCTCCGCTGGATGGGCAGAGGTTTTCCTGAGGAGACTTCTGAGAGGCCGTGGTTTTCCTATCTTCTCCTGCTCTTCCCTCTGTGCGCCAATCGTCGTCTGCTCTGTGCTTGCATGTGTGACGCCTTTCTCAGTGTTCATGGTCACGTTCGTAACCACCTCCCTGGTACCCCAGGCTTTCGAAGCTAGGCTCCGATCACAGGCTCGGCGGCATAGGGCTGTTGCGAAGGCCTGGAACGAAATGGGGATCGAACTCTTTGGGTGAACTCTGGGGAAAAAAAAATCATCATCATCATCATCATCACTCTGCCCCTCCTCCCACTTCCGCTTCCTCGAATTCTCTGTTTGTTTTGCCTGGCATCCGCGGCCCCAGCGCTCTCGACCCCTTCCCCAGGGGGGGGCAGTTCTGCGCTTGGAGTTTCTCAAGTTTGGGATGGCCACGGGGGCCCGAACACCATGTAGGGCCCCCAGAAGGGCCGAGGCGAGGGCACCGCGCCGCGGTCGGATGAGATCAGGCTTCGTCATTGTCTTCGGGGGGCGGGAAGGAGAATGAGGAAGCGGAAATGGGAGGGGTGGCAGAGCGGGAGGGATGACAGGTCGCCGTCGTCTTCGGAGGGTGGGGGAGGGGAGTGTGAAGGCGGAAACGGGAGGATGGGCAGGGTGGGGAAGAGGATGGGGTTTCGAAGGTTTTTGTGTATAGTTGTCGGAATGTGCCTGGAGATTTTCGAGAGGATTCGTGTGTTCTCTGGGGGGAGGGAGGGGAACATTGGAGAGGGCTGTTGCAATGTCAAGGAGTGGGAGGAGGAGGCGGAGGAGGAGGAGGAGGAGGAAGAGGAGGAGGCGGAGGAGGAGGCGGAGGAGGAGTAGGAATAATAAGAAGAAGAAGACGAGGAGGAGGAGGAGGAAGAGGAGGAGGAGGAGGATGCGGATGAGGATAACCAACGCAAAGCAAAGACCAGCACCAATGTTGCAATTCAATATCCTTCTAACTCTCCTCATTTCATTTCAATGGGTTCGTTGTGGGGAAGTGGTCCGTTGGAAAACAACATTTGAACATCTGGAACTCTGCCAAAACACTTGTCCTGGGACTTCAACGTTCCGAATCACCGTTGCGGTTGCGTCATGGCGATCCTGAATCGTGCCTGAACGCCGTGCTTGGGGCTCCAACTCCGCGAAGCAACGTGGCTGTTGCGCCCCGACATTCTGACACGGTGCCAAACAATATGTTTGGGGCGTTCGCCAGGAGAATCATTGAAACTGTTGCAAATTGTGAAGGCGATTGTGCGCGGCGTTCGGGCGAGAGGCACCTTGTGAAAAGAAACCGCCCTCCACTCGTGACACCCGCGCAAACTACTGAACCGCATGTTGTCGGCGCTAGGGCGACAGCCACATTTGAAGATTGGCCGCTCTCCATCCGCGAAGCTCTAGCGATGTTTGAGGACGAATGTACGCGGCGCGAAGGCGAGAGACACATTTTGCAAATGACCCGCTCTCCATCCCTGAAGCTGTTGCAATGTTGAAAATCGAATGTGCGCGGCGCTAATGCGAGAGCAACCTTTTGAAGACCACCCGCCCTCCATCCGTGAATTCGCAAAGTATAAGCTGCAGGATCGTAAGTGGCGAGGAAATCTCAGGCGAACCGACCGGCCCGCCATTTCGACCCGCCACGGGGTGCGACAGGGAAGAGTTGTTGATAAGTAAGGAAGAGGAGGAGGAAGAGGAGGAGGAGGAGGAGGAGGAAGAGGAATAGGAGGAGGCGGAGGAGGAAGAGGAGGAGGAGGAGGAGGAGGCGGAGGAGGAGGAGGAGGAGGAGGAGGAGGAGGAGGAGGAGGGGAGGTTTTGACCCACCACACTTCGGCGCGACGCTGAGCACTTCCCAGTCGCCAAGCATCAGCGCTCCAGGCTTTGCTCAGCTTCCAGAGCGACACGCCATCAGCTTGGAGCCCTGTCCCTTCTTCGCCCCAGATGTCGCGGCTGAGCTTATGACGGCGGCACGCCATGCTTTGTTCCAAGGACCTCGATCTCGGCCCCCGCGATCGGTCGATCGGTCCAGCCCCCTTTGCTCCCCCTTTAGAAGGGGGGAAAAACCACCCCGTCCCCGACAAGTGCTGTTTACTAAACGGCCCTGGGCGTGTACTCAACAGCCCTTGTGCGTGTACTAAATGGCTTCGCTTGTCGGGGTGCTTACTGCTCCGCCCCTCGGAGTCGTCCTCGTGCTCCTCCTGCCTTCTCGTGGCAGTGGCCGCTCCCTGGAGCTCCTGCGTGGGGCGCTCCAGGCGGGGGCCCTCTCGGCCTCGGCCTGCGCCCCCCTCGGTGGAAGCTGGCAGACGGCCGTCGGAAGCCGGCGGAAGTGGAACGACGGCACGGCCCGCCGGCCGAATGCCAGCGGAGAGTCCGCTCCAGGCGGCGGAAGCGAGGCAGGGTCGCGTCGTGTCGACCGGCGGCGACACCGCCGCCAGCGTTCAACGTTGAACGCCGCCGGCGACCCAGAATCGGTCGATGTGGAACGGTCGAACGTTTGGGAAACGGCCGATCGTTCAAGGTCGCCCGATCCAGCGCGGTGTCAACGCCAGGGTTGGCACGACACGAACCTGCCGTACATATTCGAGACGTCACAGTTGGTGGTGGAAATTCAGGATTTCTGGAGTTGGGCACGTCGTGGTGCAGTCTCCCCTCTACTCCTCCAGGGCCCTCGGGAGTGGTGCTGGGGGCTTGCGCTGTTTCTCTCGCCGCGGCCTCCGCGGATAGTGAGCGTGTTGCTCTAATGGGGCCGCGCGAAAATGGGGATATGGAAAGGGGGGGTTACGACATCTGCTGCAAGCAGCTGGTTTCAGGCCCGCCGCCGGGTCCATGCCTCGATACTTACATCATGGGCGCCTGCTGGCGCCAGGAGGCACCAAGAAAACCAGCTGCGTGAGCTGGTTCTCTACCCTGCCCTTTGCTATCCTACTCTTTCGTGCCCTCCGATCTGAGGGGGAGTGCGCTTGAGGAGGTTGGAGTTTTTGTTCCCCCAGCGCGCAGAGCCGGCTGCACGCAGGAGAAGGGATGCAGATCAGGACCTGCAGTTGTCTTGGCATCGCTCTGGCGTGTGCATTCTTTGCTCGGCGAGGACCATCCTCTTGCGCGAAAATATACGCACGAAGCCGGAAAATGCACGGGGAACGGACGTCTGAGCGATGGCGAGTTGTCGCTGAAGATTTTGTCAGCGGGATGGTGCCATGAGATGCCCAGTGACCACCTGCGTGGGGGTCGTCTCCAGGCCTGATCGCCCCCCTGCCAACAGGGTCACCTCCCAGTGGGGCGTCGCTTGTACAAGTCATTGGAGCACTAATTAGCAATTGCAATTTGGGGCGGTGGGCCCGACAGTTCTTTGCCTTGCTTTGCTCCTCCTCCTCCTCCTCCTCCTCCTCATCATCATCATCGTCCTCATCCTCATCCTTGTCCCTCCCTTTCGTCTCTCTCGTTTCCCCCTTTCCCTGATCTTCCTTCTCCTCTCTTCCTCTTCCTCCTCCACTGGTCCCCTCGTCTCCCACACTCCTCCATCCGCCTCTTCCTCCTCAGCTCTCCCCCCCTCCTTTCCTTCTTCTCCTTCCTCGCCCTTCCCTTGAGGCGGAGGAGGGGGAAGAGGAGGAGGAGGAGGAGGCGGAGGAGGGGGAGGAGGAGGAGGAGGAGGAGGAGGAGGAGGAGGAGGAGGAGGAGCCAGGAAGGCTTAGCCGCCGCGCGGCGCTGGAGGTCGAGGCCATCGTGGACCGCATGCTGAAGAGCCCGTCGCTGAAAGCCCCACAGCCGATGGCCCGACACGCCCCCCCCGCCTGCGCCCTGCCGAGCCTGGGGCGGTCGACCGCAGGGAGGTGCGGCCCTTCGCCCCAAAGTGGCCTTCGGCGGTTCACGGGGACTTCCTGCAGTCAAGGCGAGGGAGCAGGTATGAGTTTGGGCCCAGAAGGGGCTACAGCTCGACCACAAGAAACCTTCCACAAGAAACCCAACCCTGAGACCCCAGGACGTCCATTCATTTCTGGTGCGGGAACGTCGCGCTTTCCATCGCAAGACCATTGACACCCAAGAAATCCGGGGCACCCTAGAGGCAAGCAGGGTGGGGTCCTGGGCATGGGTTTGAATTGTATGATTTTCGGGCCGTTCCTCAGATCTTGGTTCGGGGAGCTCAGTCGTGGCCGAGGCTCGCCGTGGCGAGGGAAGCCCCTTTCGTTCCTCGTGCCGAGTTCCTCATGGCAGCGCGACGGCCGTACCGCTGACTGCGAGGCGGTAGCAGCGGCTTGCGCGCTTGGGCCTGCTTTCCCCCTCCTCCCTACCCATCCTTCCCTTCACTCGGCGGGCATAAATGACACCCGCACCGATCCTTTGGCCAGGCCGATCTTGGGCCCAGGATCGGTGTATATGACTTCCTGCCCAGGACAGTGGCGCATGAGCTCCGACCCGGGGCCCAGGATGGGCCTGGCCAGGACCGGTGTGGATGTACAGTTGGAGTCCTCTGGCGCACACCATTCGCGCCCCCCTGAAATTGGGGTCTTCCCGACCACTGAGTGCCATACGATGGCAGCGGTTTGCGCGATTGGTTTTGCACCCCTCCCCCCCGTCGGCACCACCCATATGTGCTTGTACTGTGTGTGCGTCGGCCCCCCAGGGGTGACGCGTGCGCTCGGAAGTCTTATAGTATATGGTCGGTGGCGGGCGGCGCTTTCTGGCAACGACAAGCGATAGTATGTTTGTGCTACATGCTCGGCGCGGACGTACGCCTCTAAGAGTAGCGCCCAGTACTAGTATGTCCTTCGTCCCCCTTCGTCCCCCGTGCCCCCCGCCGCCCGCACGCACGCACGCACGCATACAAGACAGACAGACAGACAGACAGACAGACAGACAGACAGACAGACAGACAGACAGACAGACAGACAGACAGACAGCGACGACGACGGCGACGACGACGGCGAAGCGAAGACGACGGCGACGACGACGGCGGCGACGGCGGCGACGACGACTGCGAAGACGACGACGACGACGGACACGACGACGGCAGCGAATACGACGACGATGACGGCGCTGCCTCTTTTGACGACTACGCCGGAGACACGCACGCAAGCGCGCGCGCGGCGACGACGACGGCGACGACGACGGCGGCGACGGCGGCGACGACGACTGCAAAGACGACGACGACGACGGCGACGACGACGGCAGCGAATACGACGACGATGACGGCGCTGTCTCTGCTGACGACTACGCCGGAGACACGCACGCAAGCGCGCGCAGCGCACCATAACACACCCACAGAGGGGGGGGACACGCATCCACGTGCGCAAGCCACCACACCACAGCACACCACTACACTGCGCCACACCCACGGGGGGGGCGGGGGACACGCACGTACGCATGCACGCACGCGCGCAAACCACCACACCACCACACCACGCCACACCCACAGGGGGTGGGGCGGGGGGACACGCATGTACGCACGCACGCACGTGCGCAAAACACCACACCACACCACAGCACACCACAGGGGGAGGGGCACCCATCATGGGGGGGTGGATGGTGCTGGACACCATGCCATCTGGTGGGGGGTGGGGGAGGAAGGGAGACCCTTGACCATACACACATACATACATACATACATACATACATACATACATACATACATACATACATACATACATACGTACATACAAACATACATACATACATCAGGCATACATACATACGTACATACATACACACATACATGCATACACGTATTGACATACATACATACATACATACATACATACATACATACATACACATACATACATACATACATACATACATACATACATACATACATGCATACATACATACATACATACATACATACATACACACATACACACATACAAACATATGCATACATACATACATACATACATACATACATACACACACACTACATACATACAGGCATCCATACATACATGCGAACACACACATACACACATACACACATACATACATGCATGCACCCATACAAACATACATACATACATTCAGACATACATACATACAGACAGACAGACAGGCAGGCAGGCAAACATACATACATACATACATACATCCATCCATCCATACATACATACATACATACATACATACACACGTATACACATATATGCATGCATAAATGCATGCATACATGCGTACACATACATACACACATATACATACGTACGCATGTACGTACATACATGCATACATACCGGTCACCATGCATACACACATACACACATACCTACATCCATCCATCCATCCAACCATCCATCCATCTATACATACATACATACACAGATACATACGTACGTACGTACATACATGCATGCATGCATGCATGCATGCATACGTACGTACGTACGTACGTACATGCATACACACATTACATACATGCATGCATGCGTACATACATACACACACCACACACCACACACCACACACCCACACACCCACACCACGCACCACACACCACACACCACGCACCACACTACACACCACACACCACACACCACACACACTATACGCCACACGCCACACACCACACACCACACACCACACACCACACACCACATACCACACTCAACACACACACACACACACACTACACGCACACACTACACACACCATACACCACACAACACACAACGCACAACACACAACAGAGAACACACCACACGATACACAACACACAACTCACAACACACAACACACAATGCACAGCACACAGCATAACCCACAACACACAATGCATGACGCACAACACACAACACACAGCACACACAACACACAACACACAACACACAACACACAACACACGCACACACACACCACCCGCGCCCCTTCACCCACCCCGGAGGCTGGTTGGGTCCCAATATTCGGCGGCGCGCCCGGGATGGAGGAAGAAGGAGCAGGCCTTCTCTCAAGGTGGCGGGGCTTTCCAGAAGCCATCGGGCCTTCTGAGAACTTTCTTGTGCCTTCGGAGAAGGCTTCGAAAACTTCTCGGAAGGCCCGAAGCCTTTCGAGCCTTCTCAGAAGGCCCGCCCTTTCTCACTTCCCCCCCAGGCCGCCGAGATATACACGTCGCTCTGGGCATGGGATTCGTTGCGCTGCCGTGGGGAACGAAAAGACACCCGCGCCGGCCGGGGGGGCGTGCGCGCGCACGCCTCGGGCCCCGCAGCGCGGCTTGGACGGGCCCCCAGCCCGCTGGGACGACCACGAGGGCAGGGCCAGCGCCTCTGGCCGAAAGGTTGTGGCTCTGGCTGCAGGAGGGGGGAGGAGGACGACGGAGGCGGTGTGGGTGGAGAGAGGAAGAAGGAGGAGAGGAAGGGGGAGGAGGAGGAGGAATGGGAGGAGGAGGAGGAGGCGCAAGGCCGCTGTGTCTGCTCGTGTGAGAGCCATGTGACATGGCGCCCGGTCCTCATGAGCCGAAAAGGCAGGTGACCGAAAACGTGTCCGACTTTGCGAGACAGAACGCAGTGTGAACGAGATTGTTACCGACGTTATGAATTGCAGTGGTTTCGAGCTACGGATCTCGGTCAGACTCTGGTTCTTTCGGAGCAATCCAGGCGCTAGTTTCGGTCACACTGGGGCAGATTTTCAGGCACAGTTTGGATCACTAACCCCCCCCCGGTGGAGAGGCTGTGTGATTTTTTATCCCCGCCATCCTGTGGTGTTGTGTCCTCGTTTTGTAGAGAGAGCGCCCCGCGTTCTCACTCCTCCTCCCGCTGCCCCCTCCTGCCGTCTCCCCTCCCTGCCTCTGCTCTCTCGCATGCCCACTTCGGCGCACCCCTCACACGCTTCGTAGGGAGCTCCACCGAAGGTCCCAGTGGCAGGGTCCGCATGCAGTTCCACCTCCAGCTCGGCGCACCCCTCACACGTTTCGTGGCCCCAAAGGGTGCTCCACCGAAGGCCCCCTTCGGCGCACCCCTAACACGCTTCGTGGCCCCATAGGGAGCTCCACCCAAGGCCCCAGTGGCAGTGTCCGCATGCAGTTCCACCTCCAGTTCGGCGCACCCCTCGCACGTTTCGTGGCCCCATAGGGAGCTCCACCCATGGCCCCAGTGGCAGGGTTCGCATGCAGTTCCACCTCAAGTTCGGCGCACCCCTCACACATTTCGTGGCCCCATAGGGTGCTCCGCCCAAGGCCCCAGTTGCAGGGTCCGCATGCAGTTCCACCTCCAGCTCGGTGGCCCCATAGGGTGCTCCACCGAAGGCCCCGGTGGCAGGGTCCGCATGCAGTTCCACATCCATTTCGGCGCACCCCTAACACGCTTCGTGGCCCCATAGGGTGCTCCGCCCAAGGCCCCAGTGGCAGGGTCCGCGTGCAGTTCCACGTCAGTTTCGGCGCATCGCTCACACGTTTCGTGGCCCCATACGGAGCTCCACCCAAGGCCCCAGAAGCAGGATCCGCATGCAGTTCCAGCCTAAATTTCGGCGCACCCCTCACACTTTTCGTTGCCCCATAGGGAGCTCCACCCATGGCCCCAGTGGCAGTGTCCGCATGCAGTTCCACCTCCAGCTCGGCGCACCCCTCACACGTTTCGTGGCCCCAAAGGGTGCTCCACCCATGGCCCCAGTGGCAGGGTCCGCATGCAGTTCCACCTCCAGCTCGGCGCACCCCTCACACGTTTCGTGGCCCCAAAGGGTGCTCCACCGAAGGCCCCCTTCGGCGCACCCCTCACACGTTTCGCGGCCCCATAGGGAGCTCCACCCAAGGCCCCAGTGGCAGTGTCCGCATGCAGTTCCACCTCCAGTTCGGCGCACCCCTCGCACGTTTCGTGGCCCCATAGGGTGCTCCGCCGAAGGCCCCAGTGGCAGGGTTCGCATGCAGTTCCACCTCCATTTCGGCGCACCCCTCACACGTTTCGCGGCCCCATAGGGATCTCCTCCGCAGGCCCCGGTGGCAGCGCCCCCACGCGGTTCCACCCTGCACATTTCCGCGCATCCCTCACACGTTTCGTGGCCTCACATGGGGCTCCAGCGACGTCTCCAGTGGCAGCGTACGCATAGCGCACCTGTGCCAACTTTGCCAACTTTTGCAACTCACGGCTTCCAAAGCCCGAGTGGTTGAGTGGGAATCGAGCGGACCTTTGCGTATTTGCTAGAGGGCCCAGAGCATGCAGCAGCTCTCATGCAGGAGTACCACAGCATCGGGTCAACGACTTGGTTGGCTGCACTGATGGCGAGACAGCTGCTTTATCCTGACTTTGGACTTTGGACAGGGCCGCGGAACGCGTCATTGTCCATCGACGCGCCAATCCGGGTGCCCTCCAGTGGCACTGCAAGGAGGGCTGGCAGAAACATGCAATGGAGCAGTTGCATGGCCCAGCCCGCGTGGACGCCCAGATTCACCTCCAGAAGAAGCTCCGGCACTGGCGGTCGGCATGTCTACCGGGCCACCGGCTGACAACCACGCTCCTCAACTTGAAGCTAGTCGGGCGACGCTGCCAGCCGCGGGTTTGGGCCGCAGTCTTTCGTCTCTGATGCAACGGGTGGTGCACGCGATCGCGTTTCGGCCAAGCTGGCTCCTGCAGGCTATGCAGTGCCGGGACGGACAGCATCTTGCACTTCGCTTATTGTCCTGTCGCCCGCGCGTTGCAAAGCAGATTTCTGGACTTTCCTCGACCCGGTCCAGGCTTCGAGCTTGACGCAGTCATGGGATTGGGGCGAGCGCGCCGTGGTCGATTGGGTCGTATCCGTCTACGCCTTGTACCGCGTGCACAGCGGGCGCCGCCACGGCACCCTCACGCTGCAGGACGTCAGTGGCGCCTTCGACGGCTACGTGCGAGAGGCCCGTGGGCGGCCGACTGAGCAGGGCGCAGCGGGCTGTGGCTCGGAGGCGCAGGCTGTACTGTTTCGTTCGACTCCATCCGCCGCTTTCCTTCTCCCCCTCCCCTCCCTCCTTCCCTCCTCGCTCCTTCCCGCTCCCTCCTCTTGACGGTGTACCGGCCTATCCAGCCGTGCATTTCCGCGGGGCCCCCCGATGTGGCAGCGCACCGAGTCCGTGACACGAGTTGCGGTGTGCGACGGTTCGGTGGCGTCCGCCCCTGCCGCGTGGCCGATAGGCGTGCACGGCAGGTTCCCCTCTTCTCGCCCCCTCCTCCACTCCTTCCCGCTTTTTCCATTGACGGTGGACTGGCATATCTGGCCATGCATTGCCGCGGGATCTCCGATGTGGCGCCGCGCCGAATCCATGACATGGGCTCCGTTGTTCGTAGATCCAGTCGCATCTGTCCCGGCCGCGTGGCCGATGTATACTTGGAGCGCCCGGCTGTTGTATAAATGGCAGCAAGACCTGTGGCAGCGGCGGAAAATTGACCGTCGGTCAGCGTTGCATTCTCGCCCATCCAGCACGCCAGCCCGTCGATCTATTTTTCGCCAGCGCTTAGGAAAACAACGGCCGCCAGGAGGGCGAGTGGTTCAATGCCACGGTCGTCGCGAGAATCCCAGTTTCCCTCCTCCCCTCTCTTCCTCTTCGTCCTCCGCCTCCTCCCCTCCTCCCCCCCCTTCTTTCGCCATCGGCGGAAAACTCACCGTCGGTCAGTCTTTCATTCTCGCCCGTCCAGTTCTGGGGCATGCCAGCCCGTCGATTCATTTTCGCCAGCGCTTAGGAGAACAACGACCGCCTGGAGGGCGAGTGGTTCAACGCAGCGGTCGTCGCGAGAATCCCACTTTCCCCCCTCCCCCTGTTTTTCCTCCTCGTCCTCCGCCTCCTCGCCTCAACCGCGTCTTTTCTCATTTCCCCTCCTTCGCTGGGCCGCAATAGCCGGCCCAACCCCTGCCGTCAGAGCGTTCCCCAAATTTGTTCGCTTCTTTTCGTTTTCCTTCGCCTCTCCCTCGCTGCATGACCTCATGCGCGCAGCTAGATTCGGTGGCGTTGGCCGCCCTGTGGTGCAACCGAGTTTTTTTGCGGGGCAGGGGATCCGCGCTTGTTAGTACTTTGTGCATGATGTATCGTGCTAGCCGGCAGTTAATGTCGTGTTGGATTTATTAGCTTGGCCGTTTGGGCCACCTAGTACGGGTTGCAACACAATTGTTGTGCCGCTGCCTGGCCGTTACGTCCCAAAAGGATGTCGTAGCTTTCGTTATCCGGGTTGTGTCTTGTCTCATCCTTTCCTCCTCCTTCCCTCCTGTGCTCTTCCTCCCGTTCCTCCCTCCTCCCTCTGCCCCCCCCAGTCTGGGGTTATTGCAGGCTCTTGTTTACTTGTCTGCGCTGGAGTGTTGCCGGCTCTCGTCGCGCAATTCTTCCCTCCGGAAAAATCGTTTCGGCGATTATTTCTTTGCGCGCGAGCTATTGGTTGAACAGATTCGCTTTGTAGCGCGAGTTGTTTGTCCGCCACAGCCCCTGGTGATGAGATTGGCGTCAGCTGTGGAAGCATGTGGTCCGCTAGAAACAAACTTTGGCACGCCCGTCACGCGCGTCGTGGTCCCAGAGAGGTTCACCGAGGACGATACCCGCAACTGCGTTGCCCACAACTGCACATACTTGGGTCCTTCGCCAGGATAATTATCGCTCGCGTGGCTTTCCGCCCCCTCTTTTCCGAGCGCTCGCAGCCTCGCTGCCCGATTCTCCACTTCGTCATCCCTGCGTTGGGCCGCAGCCCCAGGACGCAGGCAGTCCTCGAGCCCTGAAGCCCTTCTCCTCATATGTAATTCCTCCCTGTCGCACCCCGAGGCCGGTCGAAAGGGGGGTAATTCCTCCCTGTCGCACCCCGAGGCCTGTCGAAAGGGCGTAATTCCTCCCTGTCGCACCCCGAGGCCGGTCGAAAGGGCGGGCCGTTCGTTTCGCTTGAGATTTTCTCACCATGCATGATCCTGAAATTGAACATCAAAAGAGTTTGGCGGATGGAGGGCGTCGCGCATATTCGTTTCAAAAGTTGCCAGAGCTCCACCCGATGCCGAGGAGCGGAAAACGGCATGAACATGTACGTTTGGAGCTCCGCGCGGATTTTGTGGATCGGCGCTGGGCCCCCCTGGCGGGCCTCCGTCGCCGCCCCTGGCGCGCTGCGCGCGCCAGGGATAGGGGTCCAGCGCCGTCCAAGAAATCCGCGCGGAGCTCTTGAAGTTGATTTTTTTATTGCCGTATCTTCTGCTCCTCTATGCTGGGGCCGCGGCCGCGTGGCACGGGCGCCGCTCAGCCCTGCCGCCTCTGGGGCGCCTGTGCGGTCGTGCCCGTCCCCTTGTTCTCCGGGTCTGGTCTTCTCGGGCGGGGCAAGGACAGGGACGGATCGTTCCAGGGCTTTCCGGAGCGCGCTCGGAGCGTTCTGGAGCGCTTTGGAGCGGCCGCGGCGCGCTCGAGACATCCTCCAGCACAGGTGGCTCTCAGAGATCCCTCATTCGCCCCTGTCCGATTTTGTAGTCCCTGCCCTTCCGCAGACGACATCTATACACCACCGTGCCTGGCGAGGGTCATCCTGGGCCCCACGATGGTGTAGAGACCCTCCTGGCCTCGGCCAGAAGGCGTATACAATATACCATGCAAGGGCCCAGGAGGGCCCCGGCCAGACACGGTGGTGGTGTACGGATGCCTCCTGCGTATGCCCTGGCCTCGTCTCATCGTACCTTGGACCCGTGCCGATCCCTGCGCCCTGCCCCCTCCCGGGGAAGGCGGGCATGCAGAAGCAGCTGCTCATGAACTGCTGCGCTCTCATGCTGCAGCTCATCGAGGACGCGGGCGCGGGCCCTCCCCCTGCCTGACCGCGGGGCCTCCGGGCGGACCGGACCGACACCACCGCCAGCAGTGGGGCCATTCGGCGACGAAGCCTATGCACATCTTTGGCATCTAGCGGAGGGGGGAGGGAGGAGGGAGGGGAAAGTGGGGAGAGGGACGGGGGACCATGACGATCATGAGGTGGAGCAGGAGGAGCAGGAGGAGGAGGAGCAGGAGGAGGAGGAGGATGAGGACCAGTGCAAACCCAAGACTCATCAATGATGTTGAACTACATCCTCCCTCTAAGTTCCCTCTTCACAGACCCCATACAAAGGCTCGTTGTTTGGGGGACAACCGTAAGAAAATCCTGACGCGTGCCATTCACAGGACTTCAGCGCCACCGTGAAGCACTTGCAATTTGAAACGGATGTGCGCGGCGCTCAGGCGAGAGCCGCATTTTACAATGGAATTGCCCTCAATCCGTGACAAGCGCAAAAGTGTGCGTGGCGCCAAGGCGAGAGCCACATGGTGAAAACCACTTGCCCTCAATCCGTGAAGCTCTTGCACATGTCTACAACGAGTGTGCGCGGCGTTAAGGCGGGAGCCACATTTTGGAAGGCACCCGCCCTCCATCTGTGAAACCGTTGTCAGTTTTGGAGCTTCAGGCTCATAAGTGGTAAGGAAGTCTCAGACGAAATGCCCTGCCTGCCTTTCCGACTGGCCCCAGGGTGCGGCAGGGAGGATTGATTCAGAATGAAAAAAGAGGAGGATGAGGAGGAGGACGAGGAGGAGGAGGAGGAGGAGGAGCGGGAAGATGATAATAACGAGGGAAGGAGGAACAGGGTCATGCTAATTAGGCGGAACAGGAGAAGTTTAAGGAGTACAAGGAGTATAAGGAGTATAAGGATGACGAAGAGGAAGAGGAGGAATGACATTGAATGTAATGTCTCCGAGGGTGGAAAGTGCACAGCACTAAATGCCTAGCACATGCTGGAACTACTGGCTTCTATGGGAGGTTTCGCGAACACGGATACGCTCCATCTGAGCAGCCATTCGTTGCTCGTAAGATGGGGCTGCCCCTGTGGTTGCAAATGTAGTTGACATCATCGTGGAGTCAGGAGGGCGCTCACTTGAACTGCTCGACTCGTCAAACACATTGCGCAACGGAGCGATGCGGGCACGGGGGACAGCCTGGTCCAGGAACGCCTGATGCTTGCGATTAGTCGGCTGACCCTGACGATCACGATTCAGCACTTCCTGACCTTCGAACACGAATAGCTCTGTCTCCCAGGGGCCATATCTTCCACGTCACCGAGGGCCGTGTCTCGAGCCGCGCTAACCGCTACGAGGAGGTGCCCCCTGGGAACCTTGATAAGCCGTCCAACAAACTGGGGACTCCTTGACATCCCGTCAGCTCGAGCTGTTCGTTCACGCGGCCTCCCAACTGCAAGCAAGACCACACTGATTCCCGCGGGCTCGTTCTCCAAGCAGTGGCAGTCCACCTGGCGCCTGGAGCACCTGCCCCGGGGGGCTCTGGGAGGACGCTGCCACCTGATATCATTCTTAACGAGGGGGAATACCGCAGCAGCCACGTTGCAGAACTTCTTGACTCGCTCTGGCCCTAGCCCAGAGAGGAACTGGGGGCCGCACTCGGGTGGTGAGCCTGCGCATGCTTAGCATGACGATCGATTTCTGAGTTCGCAACTGCGTGCCCAAGCTCAAGTTGAGGAAACTAATCAATGGCCTCAGGGTACCTATGGGCCTGGGCATGACTGACCGCCTGGATGAAACTCGAGCGTTCAAGAGTGTATGCACCTGCAAACTTCGAGCTGCTTGCCAACTGCTGCTGACCACTCCTCTGGGTGACTTCTCTTGCCGACGTGCAATCTGCCGCCATGACGGCGGGGTGGTTGGCCACATTGCCACGCAGGGCTATACCTACGTGCGCCGCCATCGCTGGCGTCTGGGGGAACGTGCCGTGCACCACCCCTCTCGTAGCAGCAACGGGGCCTGGCTCCTGACCGCTCACTAGCAGTACTCCAATCGCCCAGGACGCTCCTTGCAGCGCACGCAGATGGGGCTTGGAGCACGCTCTGTCAGACACGTGTCTCAAAATTTGCTCCCTCGACAGCTCCGCGATGCTCTCTGGGTCCAAACTCCAGCGGGTCACCGCGAACATCAAGCAGTTCTGCACTGGCTGACGTCGACGGCTGTGGCAACTCGCTGCCAGGACAAGCAAACACATCGCGAGTGAAATCCTTAAGGTTAGGACTCTCAACCTCTTGACTGGTTTGTGCCACATCTTCTTCCTATCAACGGTAAAACCTGTGGTGGAGTGTGTCGACCCTTCCGCACTCACAAAGCCCGTCTGTCGCGTAGCCCGCCAAACGACCCCTTTCATTGGCCGGCACTCGTTGCCGTCACAACACTTGATCAAACACTCAGTATGTTTGTTTAATCACCTGGCATTTGGCCCCAACCGATCCCTGATGAGATCCAAGGTGGCCCTTTGACCTGGGGGTAGCCTAGTAGTGCCATCTCGCGTGCACACTGAATCCCCAGCTCTAACATATCTGCCAGCAGCGCGGGAGGAGTCTGATCGACTTGCGCATTGAGACTGCTGTGGTCCCTCCACTACAGGACCTGTAGCCTCCCACCCAGCCCCCTGGCGAGCTCAAGCAGCACGACGCAGGGGCCCACGATCAGACACCCAAGAGCCACCCTCCAGAGGCCTGGCCGAGTCTCACAACCTTAGGAACTACTCAACTTTCGTGGGGAGGAGGAGGAGGGCGAGGAGGATAATCATACCTATACGACCACCGTGCGGGTGATAAGGAGGTTCGGGGGGGAGGGGGGCCAGCAATGGGCAACAGTGGTGTTTGTTGCGTTGCCGCTCGCTCTTGGGACCATCGATCCCACTATCGATCTCACTCGATCGATCTCACTATCGATCTCACTCGATCGATTTCACTGTCGATCTCACTCTGGATCTCGCTATCGATCCCACTATCGATCCCCCTGTCGATATCACTCGATCTCACAATCGATGTCACTATTCATCTCACTATCAATCTCACTATCGATCTCACGATCGATCTCACTATCGGTCTCACCATCGATCTCATTATCGATATCACAATCGATTTCGTCATCGGTCTCACTATCGTTTTCGCACCAGCGGGACACCGGGACACCGGCGGGAAACCGGCGGGACACCGGCGGGACATCGGCAGGACACCGCGGGCCACCGCTTGCCAGAGGGAGAACCATTTGGTCCGGCCGGGACGCAGCCACAAGCGGGAAACCGGCGGGACACCGGCGGGCCACCGCGGGCCACCGCTGGCCGGAGGGAGAATCATTTGGTCCGGCCGCGCCTCAGCCACAGGAGACTTTCCTCTCGCCCCCCCACGCAGCTTCGCCTCGCCCGCACGCACGGCACGCACGAACACGAAATCGAAACCGATTTCCCATTGGGGGGCTCTCCGTTCCACTTCGATCTCACCCTCCAACCTCCGATCAGTGATGACAATAGTGATGAGGCGGCTCGTTCTTCAACCTCAACCTCTTCCTCATTCACTGGCTCTCATCCTCACCTTCTGTCTCCTCCCCCCTCACTCCTCCTTCCTCCTCGTCCCTCTTTCCTCCTGCCTCCTCCCTCCTGCTTCCCCCTTCCTTGCCTCCTCCCTCGTTCTCCTTCTCCCCTCCCCCCTCCTCCCGGTGCCACTGGAGCCCCGGCTGCCCCCCTCTCAGGGGCAACGCTAGGGAGGGATACGCTCAGGGGTGGGGGGATAACATCCACTCCACCCCAGCTCGCCCACTGATCGCCGAGATGGGCCTGAGAGCCCACCCCGCCGTGGAGCGTGCGGTGTCGCTATCGGGGGCCTATCGCCGATCTATCGGCGATGCATCGCCGATTCTATCGGCGATGTATCGCCGATTATACAGCTCGACGTGCCCCCCCCATGAGCCGGTCCCCTTTAGCGGAGCCCCTCCCCTCCTCCCCCCCTTTGCCGCCGGCCCCGCGCCCCGCTCCCGCGGCCCCCGCGGAGGACCTCACCTCGCCAGACAAGATGCAGGCCCCGGGAGGGAGAGAGGGAGGAGAGGAGGGGAGGGGGGGGAGGGGGGGGGGGATTTTTTGATTTCGCGGTCGATGAAGCCGAGGCTTGTCGACAGTGCGCGGCGCTACAACGAGCTGAATATTTAGCTGGACTAAAAGACTGCACGGGCACCAAGTAGACAAGTACAGTACAGTGCGATGGGACCCCCGCGACAGAGCGGACGGAACGCGTCGAACCGAAGCAAGGAGTTCAGGAGCAAGGGAGGGGGGGAGGGAGGGAGGTAGGTAGGTAAGACGCTGACTTGGGGCTGCTCTACGTGTTCTGAGAGTGGGCCTCCCTCCCCCGAGGGAGGCTGACAGAAATGAGAAAAGGAGAGGGAGCCCCCCCACGGCGCTCGGGCCGCGTGGACTCGGGCGGCCTCGGCAGCGCGGGCGGCTGCTGTCGCCTTCCGGCGCCGGCGCGCCTCCTCCCTGTTCGCCGCGATGCGGGCGAGCAGCTCGGGCGAGTGGGAGGGAGGGGGCGGCGGCGGCGGCGGATGGGAGGAAAGGGGAGTGGGGCCAAGAAGGCCGAACGCATCCACGAACTCCTGCTCGTCTTGGGCCTCCGGGGGGCTAGGCGAGGGAAGGGGAGGGCCCTCAGAAGCAGGAGTCGGAGCTGGAGTAGGATCGCACTTGTACCTCTGGGCATCATCGGCAAAAGAGTCGGTGAATCTTTAGATCTCTGGGTCTGCACGCTTGGGTCGGGCACAGTTTTTGGCAGGGGCAAAGTCGGGAGCCTCCTCGAGCTCGTGTTCGATGGCTTGCACATAGAATGCTCTGAGTCGTTCAAGTAGCTCGCTGTCAGTGACGAGCCTCTCTGTGTCATCACAATCGGTCTCATCATCAGCACCTGCTTCACAATATATGGCGGCAGTGGAATCAGGAATAGTCTCTGCCAGTCCCTGGCGCACTCGTAGTGGGTAGGTCTTCTTGTATGGTGTCCGAAACGTACCGTCGTGTCGTTTTTCTAATAGGGTCTGGTGGGAGCCCTTAGGGTGGAGACACCTTCCATGAAGCCTTTGGTGGAGCCCAGGGAGACGGATGCTGAGGAGCCTCGTGGGAGCCTTGCCGACGGTGGTGGGGTCCAGGTCCTGGTGAGTGCACTGGTCGAAATCAACCGTCGTCGTCGTCGGGACTGCCATCATAGCCTGCAAGGGGTCTCATTGGAAGCTCGTCGGGGCTCGGGCTCGGGGTTGCCAGACTGCTGGCTGTGGGTGCTCGAACCAGCCTGAAGTACCAGCGGTGATATGACAGCCTAGAAGGTAGACAATTGACCACATGAGCTTATTGCCGATGTCGAGTTGGAGCGACTGACGAGGCGTGGCCCACGGAGCTCCCAGAACCAATCTTGTGTGCGGAGGGGAGGGGCCTCCTTCGTGCCATCGTGCAGCACACCAGGTCTCACACGCCCCCCCCCCGTATTCTATACACGCCGTGCCAGGATATGTGTGACCCATTCCTGCATGGTGTCCTGGTTGATGAGGTCGCCTAGCTGTGGGGCAGTGGCAATATCTACGCACAACATAGTATTATGATATCGTGCAGTGTGTCGTTCTCCTTCTTTCCATGGTTGAGAACAACAATCTCTATATGATGCACTCTCCGTGGCAGCCCGTGTGACGCTGGCTGCTGGTAGTCGTGAGTGCGAAACTTCTGGAAACGATCGGCGACTTGAACTGTCATGCGCTATGGAACTTCCTCTCCTGCCTGCGCACAGAGGGCACGGAAGCTCTGCAAAGTGTTAGGGTCATGCGCGTATTCGGCTCCTTGGAGCAGCTCTCGAGCTTCTTTGTCGTCAACATGAGAGAAGGCGAGCATGGATGCAGGATCGAGGCCGTGCTCTGGTATGCTGGTCTGTGTCGGATACGCCGCCCTCCACCGTCCTTGTCCGAGTCGTTTTTGTTTGTTGTTGTCCTCTACGTCCTGTAGGGCAAGCTGTTTGGCACGATCTGGCTCTAAAACAGCTCCGTGCATGTGGTACGCCAAACAGCACCTGGGTGAGTCGAAGGCGAGACGATCTCTCAATAACCTTCGTCCTCAGAACTGCACTGAGCATGCAATGCATATACCTCCCTCCCCCATGAGTCGTTCCACCATGTGTACTGCGCTTTTGTACGTGCGTACACTGTGTTGTCGCAGTCCTTTCCTGCATTGTCACTGCACATCACACCACATACATGTGAGATCGGGTTGAGGTGGAGGTTGAGGAAAGATGGGGTGGTCAGGGTCCGTGACTGGCGGGGGGACTCCGGCTGGTCGTACAAGCTGATAAATGGTGTCCTGAGCATGCCCGCCACTTAGCTTGGGAACCTGCAAGGTGCGATTCCCAGGGAGCGAAGTCGGAGAGAGGGTCGGGAAAAGCCTGATACGCGTGATGAGTGGATCGAAGCCAGAGCAGATCTTGGAGAACCCGGTGGAACCACGAGTCCTTGGCGACCAATGCCGATCGAAACGCATGAGCGACTAAGCAACGTAACGTAGGGGTCCCGTGATGTAGAAGCCGTCCCAAGAGCCGGTGTCGGTTGGCCCGAAGAACTGTGGTGAGGTCAGCTCGTTGAGCCAGAGCTAGTACGCACGCATCAGGAACTGGATGGTCATCGCAGGGCTGCAACTTACAAATTTGGCGGTAAATAGTGATCATCAAGCGCTGCATGTGAGCGTGCTGCGCTGACGAGAGGTCGGGCCATGTGCCAGCGTTGAACAGTGACCCTGAATACACGAATATATCTGTGACGTGTAGGGAGGCCTCCCTGGGAGGTGAGCATGCTGCCGGAAATATACGTTTCCGTAGTTGAAGCCTGGAAGTACGTACTGAGTTTTCTCGGTGTGCGAGTTCGGGCCCACTGGATCCCACTTCGTCAAGTACCGTCCCAGGTATGTATACTGCCGAACTGCTCGAACTTCAAAATCCCCCATTAGTGTAGTAGAGACCTTGAAGATACCCTGATGGTGCCCCAAAGAGTCCTCTTGGCGAGCCTGGAACCTGGACCTTGGAGCTGGAGGAGAGCCTCTGTCTTGCTGGCGGAGAAGTTAAGGCGCAAGCCTCTGCGTACAAAGCTGGTAGCAACTGCTGCTGCAACTCTGGACGCTGCTTCCAGCAGCGACGAAAGTGCCGTCGTCAAAGAAGCAACCTTCGATGCCTCCGCTGAGGGTGTCTGGTGTAACTGTAAGCTGCGATGTGAGAGAGGAATGCACACACATGGGTACACGAAGGTCGAGCCCGAGGTCAGACAGGGCTTGACGCGCTTTCTTCACGCATGCAGACATAATATAGTTGAATCTGACGTCACCTAGTTGCTTACCTGGCACTGCTCCTGCTAGACTGTAGACGATGGAGGTGGCCCCTGGGATCCAGAACGAGGACCCATGGTAGCTAGTGCTTGCACGTGGTGAGGGACCTGGGCCTGCTGCAGGAAGCTCGGCTGGCTTGCAATGTGCTATTTTAAGTCGCTTACGGCTGCTACTGGGAGGCCTGCTGTAGCAAGGACAAGCTTCAGGTCGTCATCCGAGGTGCCCATGCGGAGCACGAGCTCCCTGATGGACATGTAGAAGGCAGAGATGGCATCTAACATGAAAAAAGAGCGCTGACCTCTTTTGTGACTTGGCGATCTCTTGGAATGATCTGAGCGCCAGCGCCGCTAGGTCCACTTGTTTTGCCGATCTGCGGTGAAGTCATTAGCGACCTGTGGTTACCGCAAATAGCTGGGTCAGGCTTGTTATTCTAGATGTTCCAGAAGTTGCTTCTATTCCACTGCGCGGATTCCTCAATACGTATGCAGCTCTTGATGGTGACAGCGTGCTAGTGCTTGGCCAACTGGACCGAAAACCTTGAGGAGCGCTCCAGGGATCCCGTGAAGGCTGGCGGCCGATCGTTTGGCCGATTTGCAAATCCGTTGGAAGTCACAAAGGGGAGGCAGCAATGCCTGTTGTGGGTCCAGGTCGTGTGTGGGGTCGGTCGGTAGGGGCGGCAGTAGGTCGAGAAACCATTGGGTGGCTTCGTCGGGTACAACGAGACCTACCTCCTCGGCGGCGAAGTGGCGAAGCCATCCATTAGCGGTTTCTTGGTGATCTGCTGCTTGTTTGC
>CAUYUJ010017172.1:407794-412794 GCA_963575745.1 Prorocentrum cordatum | reverse complement strand
AAAAACACACGTTGGCATCTGAATCGAGGGCGGTCTTCGCCGCCTCAACAAGATCAGCTGAATCAGTACACTCGGGAAGAGAGTCATTGCACTGGCACTCCCACGCACGATGCCTGAGCGTCTCAGGGGCGAGACCACATCTGGGGCAAGTGGGGTCGAATTCGCCAATGGCACACTCTGCAACTCTCTGTCTGGGCCACATGCCGGCCGCGGCTGCACACTCGATGGCCGCATGCCGTTCGTACTCTTGTGCCTTGCCTAGCCTCGACAGCTGCAGGCGGAGGCTGAAGAGATCCACGCCTTCCTGCAGCCCACCCCCCAGGTGCTGTGCGGACGCGCCTGCCCAAAGCTTCCGCTCCACGGAGGCGTGCACGGCGGCCAGCAGGTCGGAGGGGTCGAAGGCGGCCAGGCAAGCAGCAAGGGACGAGGGGTCTTGAGTGGGGGCCTCCCAGCGCTCTTCGAATGGATCCAGCCACTCGAGGAGCCCGGGAGCGTCCCACCCAAGAGAAAGGAGAGAGGTGATAATGGCAGAAATCGGCCCCCTAATATTGGACCAGCGACGCTTGAGAGGAATGGAAATAATGCGAGCGTAAACGCGCTCCCAAGACTTCTGCAGACGACCGATGGGCGTGTCGTCTTTCTTGAGAAAGCGAAACCACTCAACTAACAAGTCAAGCACGGCCACGATGGCTGGATCGCGAGACCCAAATCTGAGAGCCAGGACCGTGGTTAAACACCTGCCCTGCTTCTGTTCCCACACTGCACGCGCCGCCGCCTGCCGTAGTTTTTTCAATCGGCTGGGAGACGCTCCAAAAACTTTAGATTCGTACATCGCCTGGGGCACGGCACCGGTTTTAAACAGTTTGAGTCTAATATGCTGTTTCAGGGATCTCAGCGTGGAGATGCGGTTGCCCCTGCGGACCCCTTTACGCCAACGCTGGAGACCCCTAGACCTACGGATGTGGACGTGGGGCCCCCGATCGATGCCTAAATCAGGGGCGCTGTGCAAAACCTGAATGCTAATTCCTGACTGCTTGAGCTCGCTTGCAACTGTCTTGGCAATGGTGGCAGTTGAAGCGATGACACAGGATTTGCTAGACAGAGAGAGGTGCAGCTGATCTAACCCCTCTTTGAAAGCCACCACGAAAGATACAGTCTGATTGGTCACATTCTTGGCCGTGCCTTCAGCTCGCGAGTTCACATCATCAACCCAAGTACGTGCCTCAAGCCCTGGTTGAAACCTGGAGTTGAGATCAAACATGAGGTCGAACAGCATGCAGGCAGCGAGGTGTTGGGCGGAACGACACCCGGCTAGCAACCCCCAAAGAGCCTCGATGGCGGGAGAAAAGGACCGGAGGCTTCGGAGGTACCTGGGGGCCAGGTGTAACTGTATACTGAGGGCGAGCACGATACATGGGTAATTATGTTTGGTAGCTAATTGCATGACTAGCACAGGGTCTAAACTGTCATAAAAAGTTTCAATATCGCACAACGCCGAGCAGGTAGAGACCTTGAAAGTAGCAGCGCTTTCGTCTAGTACCAAGCGTTTTAAGGCGGCTTGGACAGCGGAGCTGCCTTTCACAGCGTCGTCGAACCGAGCCCGGCGTTGGCGTTCGAGGGACCACTGGTCAGTGACGTCTCCTCGGAGCTGCTCCCACAGACGTGCCACGAAAGCAAAACTGGCGATGCTGCGATCTGCCCCCGAGTCCTTCGGCAAGAGAGCAATCCATGCCCTGAGCATCTGCCAGGGCCAGGCGATGTTGTTTTCCATCGCCTGGTAAACGTCGAGCAACTCCTGGCGGGCAGCTGGCGGCAGCCTAGCTATGTCACGCGCACTAATATTGACACATCCTCTGGACTTACGCTCGGGCGTGCGCTGGAGGATAAGGTCGAGGCGAGCCAACTCAAGAGGAGGGAGGGGAGGGGCCTCCAGAGCGCACTTTCTTACCTCTTGAAATGCTGCATGGAGCTCGTGATCGTTACTGCGACGAGACCATTTGTTTATCCAGGACTGGGCCCGGACATGCATGAGCTCGACTGGGGTAGTCGTCGGCAAGCTGCCTTCTCCGAGGGCTTCTACCGTGGTGCGAGGTTTCGGCTTCACCATCTTATGTAATGTGCCGAGACTGCTGGGTTGTTCCGCCCAGTCGCTGAAGCTCTTAAGAGCTCGATCTGTGACCGTGCGAGAGGCTCTGCTGAAGTTCCGGTCGGCTGCGCCGGCTAATAAAACGACCTGCTCCGCTCCTAGATTCGGTAGCTCCCCGAGCGCGCGCCGCCAGGACTTGACCGCGGCGCCGTCGAGGGAGGGAAGTTTCAAATCGCCGAGCCGAGGAGCCAGGGACTCCACGCGGTCCCAAATCTGCTTGGTAGTTCGCTCCCTGCCAGGCTTGGAGTCGGTCTTTGAAAGCACTCTGCCCAACAAGGCAAGGTGGGAGCTCAAAACAGCCCACCAATTGACATCATTGTGCACAGACTGCAATGGTGCCGACTTCCGCGAAACAGGACGTTTGGAAAAAGGCTCGACCACAGCTCGTCCCTTAAAGGAGGCTTGGGCCTCTGGCGGAATGGCGTATGCTTTGCAGTAAAATGATTCCATACGAGAAGCCCACGCGCCAAACTGCACAGCAAGCTGTTTAGAGGCAGCGGGGGCCGACAGATACCCTAAACAGCTTCGGATCTCGGTAGGGGCTCCTCGCCGGACCTCCTCCAGGGCCCTTGGGTCGGGTTCCACCTCGTCCCAAAGATCTCCTAACGTCCTGGTGTCAGGCGGATGAGGTCCAGGAGGAGGAGGAGGAGGAGGAGGAGGAGGAGGAGGAGGAGGAGAGGGGTCATCACCTGGGGCCTGGTCGGCCACTGGGATGTCTTCTTCGGGAGCCTGACCTACCTCTGGGAAGCCATCATCGTCCTCGGGCGCCTGGCCTACCTCAGGGTGGAAATCTCCTGGGTTCTGGCCGTGGCCTGGAGCCGGCTCAAAAGGTGCGGCGGCATCCGAGAAACCAGGAGCGCCCTCTCCACCGCGCCGGGGCTTCGAAGCCCGCATGGGGGAGGAGGGAGGGAGGAGGAGGGGGAGGGGAGAAGGAGAAGGGGTGGAGGGACGCAAGCGGCTACGCAAGGATTTTTTGCTATTCGGGTCAGGCAACCGCTTGGGCAGCGGTGGGTGCGGAAAAGGCTTGGGCACTGTACAAGTGAGGTGCTCCGCGTCGGCGGGGTCGAGGCCGATGTTTATCTGGAGCGCTGCGTGCGCCTTCCACTCCCCGTCCATAACCGAGCGAACGGAGCGTATGAACGGGGCGAGGTCCTTGGCGCAAACGGCGAAGTCGAACAACCGGCCCTCGCCAGCGAAGCTCGTGACCTCGACGTTTTCTGGAAGCAGCTGCGTACCGACGACTTTCTCCAACCAGTCGTCGAGATCGTTCGGCTCCACATTCCAGTCGCCAAAAGCAATCCATGGGGCAGCCTGCGCCGATAGGAAGCCGCCTAGGGCGCGAAGCTTGCGCAGATTCCTGCCCTTGACCCCGATGCCGTGGTCGAGGTAGATCTGGACCAGAACTATCTGCTGCCATGAGGTTCGGACGCTGACGGCTGAGAAATCGTGAAAGTCGATGGGGCCACTGCCAAGGGAACTCAGAGCTTGGACACCATGGCTGGTGCCGTAGCACTGGGAAGCGTGAGCTGCAAGATGTGAGAAGGAGTGGACGTTGAGGCCCCTCTTGGCCGCGATGAGGGTACCTCCTGCTTGTAGCACGTGGTCTCGGGGCATTGCGGGCGAAATGACAGGGCGCCATCCAGCCTTAGCGATGTTGTCACCGAGGTCATTGATATCAGCAGGACCTGTATGGTGTTCGCACAAACCAACGACATCGTAAGCCTGCCACTGGCTTTTCAGATGCTCGAGCACCTTCGGGCCCCACCGAGTAATATTGCGCATGTAGATCTTCAGGCACCTGCTTCCAGTAGTGGAGGCGGCTGTGCCATGAGCGTGGTTATCGCAGACGCTGGCCGCGCCTCCCTCTTGATCGTGCCCGGGGAGGTGGGCGGCTGGTTGTCACTTGCTGGGGCCAGCGCCCTTGCCCTTGCCTGCCTTGGCCATGGCAGCGTCGAAGAGCTCGGCAGTGCGGGCATCAACACGGCTCTTGGTGGCTGCCTCCGCCTCGCGGGAGACGGTTGCGGCGGCGTGCGGCTCCTGCGCCTGCGACTGGGCCGCGGGAGGAGCCGCGCCGGCGGCGCCAGGGCTACCCTCTGGGGTTGCCGCGGGGGCGCCAGCCGCTGCCTGGCCGTCGTTGGTCTTCTTCCGCTTGTGGCTGACCAGCCTCGCCTTCTGTTCGCGGAGGCCTTCAATCTCGGCCTTCACCTGCGCAGCCATCGGGGTGAAATGATCTTGCACCAGCTTCTGGATGAACTCGCCGAGCTGCTGCTTCCGGTTGTTCCACTGCTCGATGACCGCCTCCGCGCCGTCGTCAAGCTCCTCGAGGCCAACGTCGAGCTGCAACAAGTCGCCCTCCGTGATCTGGATGGCCTCGCCCTCCAGCAGCGCCATGAGGTCGATCCCCTGCTTCCCGTGCATGACCTGCGGGGCTGTCTTGGGGCGCGGTGCCAGGTTTGCACGTGCCTCCTCCTCGGCGGCCTCAGCGGCAGCCAGGGCAGCAGACATGTCCTGGAGGTAGTTGGTGGCGTTGTCGAGCTGCTGCTGGGCCTTGTTGACCCAGTCCAAGGCGCCGTCATACTTGGATTGCGCCTCGCGTGCCGCCATGGCTGCACGCTGCAGCTGAACCTCAGGCAGCTCCGGCGGTGCGGGCTTTGGAGCAGACTTGGCAACCTGCTCCTTCAGCGATGCGAGGGCCGACTGGTCGATGCGCTTCGACAGCACCTGGAGGGCGTCGTTGACGACGATGTCCTCTTCTTCCAGGTCTATAACCACCTGGCCTCCTTTGGCTTTCTTTTTCTTATTCTTCTTTTTCTTCCTCGAGGAGGAGGAGGAGGAGGAGGAGGAGGAGGAGGAG
>CAUYUJ010017172.1:372500-405000 GCA_963575745.1 Prorocentrum cordatum | reverse complement strand
ACAGTACTGTCCAGATATATTTGATGTGGAGGGCGGGGGGGGGGATGAGGATGAGCAGGAGGCGAACTGGTCAGATGAGCGAGGCAAGGGTCAGGGAATGGGGGTTCAGTTCTCGCGCGCCGGACAGGCCACTGTGGAAAGACCGGCCAGAGCCGATCTGGAATGCTTGGACAGGGGGCAGGGGGCAGGGGTTTGCGAAGCCTCCGGGTGTCACAAAATATGCTCACAGTTTTACGTGTTGGCTAGAATTTGGCGGCTGGGGGCTTCTTCGGGACCTGGGGCCATGGAGCAATACTCCGCGGCGAAGCACTGGTCCTGGGGATGGTCGAGAGCTCCAGGGCCCAAGGCGTACTCAAGAATCAAGTCATGTCGTCCCCGGTCTGTGACTGGAGTGGAGGGGCAACCATGGATCAGATGATCCTTGGCCGAGGGTTCACAGCTCCCCCCCCCATGGGATGGGCCCCAAGATTTCACAGCCCCCCCCACCCAGATGGGATAGGGTGACTGAAGACGACGACGGCAACGACGACGACGATGCCGATGCCGACGCCGTCGCCGCCGACGACGACGACGACCACGACGACGACGACGTCGACGACGACGACGCCGATGCCGATGCCGACGCCGACGCCGACGACGACGCCGACGGAGGCGCTGAAAGCTCTCGACGAAAGCAGCGGAACGTCCACCCTCCACCACGCCACGCCCTCAGGCACACGACCACACGGGGGGTAGCGATCCCATTCGCGAGGCTTTCGCGAGGCTCGTGGGCGTACCCATCCATTGGGGGGATCGGTCCCGTTAGCATTGGGGGGGGCAACCCTGGATCGTATATGCCTTGCTGACCAGGCCAACACGGCGCGCTTACCGATCGTGGGCTCAGGACGATGGGCCTGGCCAAGAACGTTGCAAGCGCATAGTTGGCGTCTTGCCAGCCCTGCGCTTCTTCCTCCGCGGTTGAGTCATACCACACCCCTCCCACCACTGGTTTACGCTTCTGCACAAGCAGGGGTATCAACCCAGAAGCTGCTCTCCCGCTGGGTCAAGAGAGGGGCGTGGAATTCGCGTGTCAGTCGCCTCCTGCAGAGCGATCGCTGGCGACCTTGGAGATGAGGAGCAGGCAGACAAAACATCAAACGATCGTCCCCCCCCACCACCCTAACCCAGACCCCTCCAAAAAAACAGCCCGCGGGAGCGCCCAACAGTATGTCATCAGGCGGCCGCTCGCATCTGTTACCCAGTGCCTTCGCCCAGCCCCGAGCCAGGCCATGGACAACGACAGCCCGCCCGCGGTCGAGGCTGCGGCCGCCACGGAGCGGGGCGCATGGAGGAGGAGGAGGAGGAGGAGGAGGAGGAAGAGGAGGAGGAGGAGGAGGAGGAGGAGGATGGGGCCCTTGGTGCCATATGGGGCGGTCTTGTAGCCGCTTGCCTTCCTTCTCGTCGGGCATCGCGCGTGTCGTACAGCCAGCCCAGCTACGTCGACCACGACGACGAACGATCGTCGACGACGACGGGGACGACGAGAACGAGGACGAAGAAGGCGGCGACGACGGCGAGGGCAAGGACGACGATGGCAAGGACGACGACGGCGAGGACGGCGGCGACGGCGGTGACGACGCCGAGGACGACCAGGACAGACGAGCACGAGGACAAGGACGACGGCGGCGGCGTCAACGAGGACGACGGGGACGGCGGCAGCGGCGACGACGCCGCCAGGCACCGCCTGCCGTCCGCCCCGCCTCCTCTACGGCGGCCGGGCGGCGGCGCGGAGGGGAGAGGGGGGTCGGACGGGGTGGAGGAGGGAGGGGGGGGATGGAGGTGGAGGACGTGATGGTGGTGGCAAAAGTGATGGATGACGAAATGGAGGAGGATGAGGCGAAGGATGAGGACGAAGAGGAGGAGGATGACCAGTGCAAACCCACGACTCATCAACGATGTTGGAATAAACCTTCGCTCTAAGCTCCCTCTTCACAGGCCCCTACAAGGATTCATTTTCACTGAGGTCAGTGCCTCATCGGGAGACAACTGTTTGAAGATCCTGATGCGTGCCAAACCACCGTTCTCGGAACTCCAACGCCACGAATCAACCTGACTGTGGCGTCTCGACGATCCTGAATCGAATCAGAACGCAATTCCTGAAACTTCAGCACCACGAATCAATGCAACTTTTGCGCCCTGACAATCCTGAGTCGTTGCAAAACACAATTTCGAGTCATTTTTGAAGACGTAAGTGTGCGCGGCGCAAAGGCAAGACCTACATTTTGAAAGCCACTGCCCTTCCATCAGTGAAACTGTTGCCCATATTGAAATTTCAGGATCATGAATGGTAAGGAAGTCTCAGACGAAGCGTCCGGTCCGTCTTTTCAACCAGTCTCGGGATGAGACAGGGAATATTAAAAGGCAACGGCGACGACGATGATTCTGATGATGCTGATGCTGTTGCTGATGCTGATGCTGATGCTGATAATGATTGTGTTAATCATGATGATAGTGGTGGTGATGATGACGATGATGATGGTGGTGACGACCACGATGATGATGAGAATGATGAGGAGGATTGGATGAGGATGAGGCTTAGTTCGTGATGATGCTTGTTATGCTATGATGATGACGATGCCGATGCTGCAGATGCTGATGCTGCTGATGCTGGTGTTGACGACGGTGGGGGTTATGACGATGCTGACGATCAGGATGATTAATATGTTGATGATGGTGGTGATGATGACGGTGATAGTCATGAAGAGCTGGTTTTGATGTTGATGATGATGAGAGATAAGTTGATGAGGATGTTGCATGTGATGATGCTGATGATGATGATGCTTATGATGATGATGGTGGTGATGGTGGTCATGATGATGACGATGCTGCTGCTGATGATGATGTTGATGACGACGCCGATTGTGATGATGGTGGTTGTGGTTATGATGACTGTGGTGAGGGTGATAATGAGGATGATGATGCTGATGATGCTGATGATGATGATGATGCTGATGATGATGCTGCTGCTGCTGATGATGAGGATGACCCATGGAAAGGAAAGGCAGGCTATGACGGAGATTCTCATCTGGAGGGGAGAGATACACGTCCGATGAATGTGCACAGCAATGTAGGGTAGCAGCACGTCCGATTGCTCTGCAGCCGCACTGGCTCGAAGGATGATTCGGCGCGTTTTTGTCGCGTTGCTCCACCCTGCCACTCGGGAGCCACTCTACAGTGCCCTGCGTGGGTTGTTTTTTGGCTTGGGCACGGCTGTGAATCAGTTTTATCGCGTCCCGTTCCTGCTCACAGCGGCAGCCAGGCGACTACTTGTCATCATGTGCGGGCATCATGCCGGAGACAGTACATCGCTCACGCACAAGGAGACGCACATGCTGCGTTCTTGTGTCCGGTCCGCGTGCTCGGTGTGAGTGGTCGGCCAGCAAGCGAGCGTCGCCTTTTCGATGGTCTTTTACTTCGGCCACATGCACGACCTTAGTCGCGCGCTCACAGATGGCACGGTGACCTTTGAGCCCAAACTAGGGGCTAGAGAGCGCTTTCTTGAGGAGATCGCGCTGGCCATTCGGCGCGGGCCTCTCCTGTCAGGGGAGGCCGCCCACCTCCGAAACATCTCCACCTGGCTGGACAGCTCTCTGTCGGGTCGCCCGTGTCGAGGATCCCTATCCGCCCTGATTGCCCAGCAGTGTTACGAAGACGCTGCTGACATCACGGAAAATTTGCGTTGCTGGTTGCAGTGCCTCGCCGCTGTGGCACGCCATGCGCCTCCGCGATCCTCTTCGCTCCTAAATCGCTCCAGCCCCCTGGTGATTTGATAGTGTGCACCGATGCAGCGTTTTAGGGTGGGCGCACGCAGATCGGTGTTTTTGTGCTGGTACCCGGCCGCCGGCCTTCCTGCTTCGTCTACGGCGTAACGCAATGCGCGGCCTTTTTTTTGGCAGCTTCGAGCACACCATCAATCAGGCAGAGTTGCTTGCTGCTCCGCTCCTGGTGTGGTCGACTCCTTAATTTTTGTTAACGTGGACGTTGTTCGGTTCTAGAGAACAAAGCAGCAGAAACTGCTCTGGTGCAGGCCGGCTCCCCGACTGAATCCATGTATCGCCTAGCGTTTGTAGTAAAAACGGCATTGGCATTTTTCGGGGCCCGCCAGTGGTTCGAGTGGATTCCCTCGGACGATATTCCCGCCGATGTGTTTAAACGCGCCGTTCGACGACCCAGTCGTCGCGTGTCACCTCGCTTCTGGGCGGTGGGAGGCCCTTGCTCCCAAGGAGCCGCCTGCCGCCGAACTGGACTTCGACCGCGTTGTTGTTGCGCCGCCCCCCAGCAAGGCTCAGAGTCAAAGGTTGCAGCTCGGGTATACCCTCGTCCCCCCCTCCTATTCCCGATTGAGAGTGACATCATTTACGGGAAGGGAGGGCAGGTTATGATGGAGATTATTCTCGGGAGGCGAGAGATTTCATTCCGAGGACTGTGCACGGCAATGGAAGGTAGCAGCACGCCCGTCTGCTCCGCAACCGCACTGGCTCGAAGGACGGTTCGGCCTATTTCCCCCCCCGCCCTCCACCAACCACCAACAAATAAACAAACCGTCCTATGATCTCTCTGTTCGACCTGTGTGCGTCTCCCTGGGCCCCGCGCGACCCAGCCTGCCCATCTGGCCTCGCTGGTTACCCTGGTCAAGACGTCGGCCGGTGTCCGCCTTGTGCGCGGCTGTGGACGCGCAGTTCCCCTAGCAGCCCTACTGCGCTGTTTCGGCCTGCGTCAGCGCCAGGAAGGGGGGGGGGATGGAGGGTTTTGCGCAGGCTCGTACTTCCCGCGCCAACGGGCTGGTGCGCTTTGCGACAGGGCCCACCCCCAGGCAGGATAATATTCAAATACATATACGACCACCCTGCGGGTGATAAGGAGGTTGGGGGGGGGAGGGGGGGAACCAACATCGGACTCAATCGATCTCATTATCGATCTCACTCAACGGGACACCACGGGACACCACGGGACACTTGTCGATCTCACTATTGATCTCACCATCGATCTCACTCAACGGGATACCACGGGACACCATGGGACACCGCGGGACACCTCGATCTCACGATCAGTTTCATTATCGATCTCACGATCGATTTCATTCAACGGGACACCATAGGACACCACGGGACACCTCGGGACACCTCTGGACACCACATCGATCTCACGATCGATCTCACGATCGATCTCACTATCGATTTCGTTCAACGGGACACCACGGGACACAACGGGGCATCTGTCGATCTCATAATCGATTTCGCTATCGATTTCATTTTTTGGGTCACCACGGGACACCACGGGACACGTCGGGTCACCACATCGATCTCCGTATCGATCTCATTCGACTTCACGATCGATCTCACTCAACGTGACGCCACGGGACACCACGGGAAACCTGTCGATTTCATTATCAATATCGCTATCGGTCTCACCTTTTTGGGACACCACGGGACACCACGGGACACCTCGGGGCACCACATCGATCTCATAATCGATTTCACGATCGATATCACTATCAACCGCATTATCGTTCTCACTATTGATATCACTATCGATATCATTCAACAGGACACCACGGGACACCGCGGGACACCGCGAGCCACCGCCGGACGGGCGGGCGGGGGAGAGTCATTTGTCTTGAGTTCGCCCTAGCAGCGGCGGCGCCGCTTCGCCTCGCCCGCACACGCGACACGAACGAAACGAAACGATTTCCCGGTTGGGGGTCTCCGTTCCACTGCGATCTCACCCCCCATCTTCCGATTGCAGCTAGGGTCTGCCTCGTTACACCTCCCTCTCCCCATCAATAATAATGGTGGTGATGCTTGTGCTGCTGATGATGATTTGTGGTCACGGTGGTTTGAATACACATGATCACCCGATACCGTGGGCTCCAGCGGGGTGTCGCAACTGCGCGTTGCAGACGCAACGCTTGCCCAATGGTCCGACACACCCTGTCGTGTGTGCACCCCGCCGCGCGGGTGTGACGGCCACTGGTGACTGGAAAGACCCTCCATGATGAAACGTGCCTCCGCGAAACACAGCTGCCCTCGAAACGCGCCTACGTGAAGCATGTCTCTTCGATGACGCACGCCTCCGTGGAACGCACATTGGTGAAACTTGCTGCCATGAATCAAGCTCTTTGAGGCACGCCTCCGTTACGAACGCTGCTTTGAAACACACATCGATGAACACACGCCTCTCGGAATAAGTTCGCCGCCATGGTGGATCACGCCTCCATCATGAAGCTCGCCTTCGTAAAGCACATCCGATGATGAAACACGCTTCCGCGACGCACGCCTGGATAACGAAGTACACCTCAGCGAAACACGTCTCCGTGAAGCACGCCCCAGTGATGAAACACGCCTCCATGATGAAGAACGGCTCCGTGGCTCACGCCATCCTGAAGCGCACTTGCAGGAGGAAGCGAACCTCATTATGGAGTGCGCCTCAGCGGAGTACGCCTTCCCGATGAAGCGCGCCTCCGTGCTGAAACGCGCTTTTCCCAAGCTACGCGACAATGTGGGACCGCTTCGCTGCCGAGAGCGCGGCCGCCGCTGCCTCCGACCGCAATCATGGCTGCTGGCGTTGCTGCTGCTGCCGCTGCTGAAATTGGACGCCAACATGGACCCCGCACCGTTGAACGCGAAATCGACTCCAGCCAAGCAGCGCTGGCCCGAGGAACCATGGATTTGATGACCCTCGCGCGCCATTACCCTGGACACGGAGGGACACGCCGATGAAGTCCGCTTCTTTGAAGAACGTTTCCATGATGAAGAAGAAGTTTGTGAAGCGGTCCTCCCCGATGAATCGCGCCTCTTGATGCACGCCCCCGAGGCGCACACCTCGGCGACGCACGCTTCCATGAAACACGCCTCCTGTAGGCGGGCCTCCGTGAAAAACGCCTCCGTGAAACGCGCCTCGATGAAACGCGCCGCCCTGAGAAAGTTTGCCTTCATGATGCAGCCCGCCTCCATTATGAGGATCGCTCCCGTAGAACGCGCTTCCATATTGATATTGAAGCGCTGCTCCAAGAAACATGGTAGGATAATGGAGGGCACCTCCTCGAAACGCACCTCCGCAAAGCACGCCTCGGTGATAAAGCACGCCCTGGTGATGCAAAACCGTATCCGTGCAATGCGCCACCATGAAGCAGACCTCCGAAAACACCTCCGTGAACACACGACGAAGACCTCCGTCAGTGGAGCGAACACACTCGTATGCTGGCGATGGGCCGCCAGCGTACGATGGACACGGGACCCAAGAGAATGTAGAGGGACGTCAACGCTTGCTCCGACGTTGCATGAAAGGTCGGATTTGGTGCAGCAAGATGCATGATATGTGGCCGCAATGCTGTGAATACATGTGATCACACGATGCCGTGGGCTCTGGCGGGGAGCCGCAACCGCGCGTTGCAGACGCAACGGCTGCCCGATGGTCTGACACAACCTGCTGCGTTTGCAACCGGTGTGGCGGCCACCGGTGACTGGAGAGCGATTCCGGCCAGGCAGTAGGGGCCCGAGATAGATGACGTTGCTGGTGAAGATAATGATGATTCGTTGGCTTACGCCGCACCGCCGACCCCTTCGGGCGGCAGCAAGAGTGGAAGACGGATTTCGCGGGAACGCGCGCGATCGCTGGGCAATCTTGGGGGTTCGGCCTGTCCTGTGTAGCGTGTGGGGTTCAAAGGGGGGACCTTGTAGGGGATTGTTTTGAAGTTATTCGTGGTCTTATGTGCGTTTCTTGGGGCTTTCGCGGGGCCTGTCCCTGGCATCTTTTTCCACCCCTTGGATCGGCTCGGGGACCGTTGAGACCCAGCGCGGGGTGCGTCCGGCCAAAAGTTCGAGAGTGGACCCAGCTGTGTCGACGAGGAGCTTCCTGAAGGCCCAGAATGGGCGGAGAGCGCCCAAGAACAAGGAGTCTCATGCATCGAGCCTCGATCCACCCCGTGTTCCTTCTTTCGCGAAGGGGTGGCACCGGCCAGGGAAGTCGATCCTCATCCCGGACCCTCGGCGGTGGTCCCGGGCACCGAAAACGGTTCTTGGAGGCGGACTTCGAGGAAATGCCTCGGGTGGTTGAAAGACAACGAAAATCTGTGAGACATCGGCGGCGACGACGAAATCTTCTTTCTTTTTGTTCCTCTTCCTCCTCTTCCTCCTCCTCGTCCTTCTCTGCTTCTTCTCGATCGAGGTCGGCCGCGTGGGAGCCCAAGAGGCGAATGCACGGAAAATGTACGTATCCTCAGGGAATGAGACGGTTTTTGCTTCTGGACACCCTCTTGGAGCGCCTCGTGGAGGCGTTTTCAAACGTCGTTGGGGCCTATGGGGCCGCTTGGAAGCAATCTTGGGCGGTTTGGACCGAATCGTCCCCCGCGTGGGCCGTCTGGGCAGCCTTTGGGGGCCTGTTGGCCCGTTTTGGAGCCCTCTTGGAACCGTCCTGCGGCTCTTCTGGGCCGTTGCTATGGTTTCAGGAGCCTTTTGTGGATCGCCTGGAAGCTGTGGTGGGGCCTTTTTGGGAGCCGCTTGGGCTGCGGAGGGTCGAAACTATTGGAGGCTTCTTGGGCCGTTGCGGGCCGCGTGGAAGCCCGAAAAACAATGTTTTGAACATGTATGTTTTCCCATTGGGAATGTGACGATTTTTGCTTATGGAGGGCCTTCGCGGGGCGCCTCGAGTCTTTGGGGCTGATAGGAGCCGTCTGGAGGCAATCTTCGGCGTTTTGGAATGATCTCTCGTCGACTCGTAGCTCTCTTTGACCGTTCCGGGACCCCATTGGAGCTTTTTGGCTCGTTTTGGGGCCTCCTGCGGCTCCAAGTGTGCGGCCGAGACCTTTGCCCCCCCCCCCCCCCTCCCCCCCGAACCGGCCGGACCGGGCCCCCGGGGGAAGGGTTTGGGGAGGGGGAAGTATCTCACACGCCGTGACCCCAAGGGATCGGCGTATTATTATGACGGTGATGACGATGACGGTGACGCTAGTGATGATGTGGTGGATGGTGATGATGATGATGATGATGATGATGATGATGATGATGATGATGATGATGATGATGATGATGATGATGATGATGATGATGATGATGAGGGTGAGGGTGAGGGTGAGGGTGAGGGTGATGGGAAGGATGATGAGGATGTTATGCTGATGTTGATGATGATGATTCTGATTGTGGGGAGGAGGGTGCCGATGCCGTGGAGGAGGAGGGGATGCTGATGATGATGATGATGATGATGATTATGATGATGATGATGATGATGATGATGATGATGATGATGATGATGATGATGATGTTGACGGTCATGATGATGCTGGTGGTGATGATGAAGAAGGGGAGGAGGAGGAGGAGGAGGAGGAGGAGGAAGAGGAGGAGGAGGAGGAGGAGGAGGAGGAGGAGGAGGAGGAGGAGGAGGAGGAGGAAGAACAGCAGGAGGAGGACGAATTGAGCTCAACAGCTCATCCCATCCAACACGTTAGTGGTAGAGGAGGAGGAGGAGGAAGGAGGAGGGGGAAGAGAAGGAGGAAGGAGGCTGCAGGTGGGAGGAGGGAGGGAGGAGACAGGTTCCATGGATTCGGAGATCCCCCCAAAAAAGAATGGCCAGAGTTGCTTTCAGCATCTTCGGCGTTCAGGCGCCGCGTCTGGGCCCCAGGCACTGCAATACTCCAAAGGTGACAACTGGGCGCGGGGAAACGAGCGGAATCGTCGGAAGGAAAGAAGGATCAGGAGGGACAGAAATACACAGACACGCGCTATCGTCGATTTCCTGGAATCCATGGTGAAATATGGGAACGGATGGGGGATCCTGGGATTTGTGACCAGTTGCTTGTGTGTCCCTGGGCTCTTCAAAGAAGGAGGGAGGAGGGACGGCGCCTTTCCGACGCCGGTTGTAGAGACGTTGGGGTGTGATTCGCCAGGTGAACAACGATGCCATTGACCAGCTCGTGGACGCCTTGATTGAGGAGGCAGCATGGGCCGACACGCCGACATTCGGAGCGCCGAAATGCCGAACGTGCTTGGGCATCTGAGATGTATGTAATATTTGCCCTGAGCTCCTTGCTCCGTCTTCCTGCTCCCTGTTCCATGTTCCTTCCTCCCTCCCTCCTTCTGCTCCCTCATGCTCCCTCATGCTCCCTCCCTTCTGCCCTCCTCTCTTCCCTCCTCCTCGTTCCCTTCTGTTTTTTTGTCTCTGCTCCCTCTTCCCTCATCCCTCCGACGTCCTCCATCCTGCCATCCCCATCACTCCCACCTAGCCCCTCCCTCCTCCTTGACGCCCCCCCCCCCTTCCCCGCTTCCCCCTCGCGACAGATAAGGTTTCACTGCTGCCTGTCGGTCGGGATATGAACCTCGCTGGAGGGAAGGTCCACTGTCCCCCAACAATGAGACGCCACGAGTGTTAGAATGTTTGGTTCTGTACTAGTTGCGGGTCCTTTGGCCAAGCTCTCCTCAGCAGGAAGCTGGCCGGGCCGTGCCTCTCGATCACAGCTACAGGCTTCCGTAGTTTAGAGAGGGAGAGAGACCAATGGTCTAAAGTGCTCAGCAACGCTGAGCAGGCGGCCAGGGCCTAATTTATACAGGCTCGCTTCGGGATCGCTCTCATCTCGCCTCACCCCCCCTCCCCCTCCATCTCCGCCGCCTCCATCTGCCATCGTCATCACCCTTCCCTTCACAATTACTCACTATGAGTGTTACTCTCCTCTCCCCTGGAGATGGCTGGGCAGTGGAACGACCTCCTCCGCGTTTCGCAATTACACTGGGTTTCAAATATTGATGTCTCTTTTGCTTTTTTCTTCAGCACCTTTACGGTGTCTGAAAATGGTGTTCCCGCTGCAGCGTTGGCCTCATTTTAGGATTGGCGCCTTGCTCACAGCGTTCAGAATATTTGGCGCTCTCGCCCGCAGCGCGGGGCACTTTTCTGGACCCGAGTGCTTCCTCATTGTTGTTGCCCTGCTCCTTTCCCCTCTCCCGCCGTCCCCTGGTCATCCTGCTTCCCCCGTTTCTTCCACTTCAGCTCCTGTTGTTGCTGTTCCACCTCGCCTTCCTCCTCCTACTTCCTCGTCCCCCTCCCCTTCCTCCTGCTCGTCCTCCTGCTCATCCGCCACCTCCTCCAATGCATGCAGCTCCACCTCTGATTGCGCATGCCACGACGGGGTCCTTCTTGGAGTTCCAGGTCCGCTACAAAATGGCTCGCGCCCGCGGATAGATACACGTCAGCGCAGTGGGAAGGGATGTGCGGGAGGGGTAGGATGTCAGACATGGCGCGAGCGCGCCTGGCTTGCCCCCCCTCTTCCCTTATCCCTCCTCCCTCATCCCTCCGACGGCATCGGCTCGATTCACGGTCTAGAAATCACAAGATCGCGATCTAGTCCGTTCTAGATCGCGAGTCGGTCTAAGTCTGGATCCCGAATCGGCCCACGCTGAATCGCGAATCCGCCTTTATTGAATCGCGAATCGTTCCTCCCTCCTGCCTCCTTCCTCACTTCCCCCCCAGGCCGTCTCCCCTCGTTCCTCCAACTTCCGTCCTCGCTTCTTTCCTTCCCCACCGCTGCTTCCCGTCCTCCCTCATCTTTGGAAATCCTCTCCTCCCCCTCCTTATCATTGCCCTTCGTGTTCTCTGCCCGTCTCGTTGCCTTTCTGCTGCCTCCGTCCTCCCTCTGCCCGCCTCCCCGCCCCCTCCCTCCGTCCTCACCCCCTCCCCTCCCCCCTCCCTCCTCCTTCCTCCTCCAGCCATCTGCCATCCGCTTCTGCTGCTGTTTCTGCTTCTTCTGCTCCTCATTGCCGTTCTCCTCCGTCTCCCCCTCCTCCGTCCTTCTTCCTCCTTGTCTCTTCCCTTCTTGCGTCCCCGCTACTGGAGGCTCTTGGTGCGACCGCTTGGTCCACACAGTCAGGCCATCACGGAACATCCAGCACACAGATGGGATACATGATGGGAAAGGGGGGATTCTTATTATTTTCATTCGTGTTCCGCCTCTTGCGTGTGTGTGCGTTTGTGTGTGCGCGTGCGCGCGTGTGTGTGTGTGTGTGTGTGTGTGTTTGTGTGTGTGTGAGTATGTGAGTGTGTGAGTGTGTGTGTGTGTGTGTCTGTGTCTGTGTCTGTGTCTGTGTCCGTGTCTGTGTCTGTGTCTGTGTCTGTGTGTGTCGGTGTTTGTGTCTGTGTCTGTGTCTGTCTGCGTGTGTGAGCCGCTCTCTATTTCTATCTCTCACACTCGCTCTGTTTCGATGTATGTGCTATTCTTCCCATCTATCTCTCTCTCTATCGTACCTATCGGCGTCCTCATCCCTTTGTTTCCTTCTCTTGCCTCCTGCCTCCTGCCTCCTCATCTGGGGTGGGAGGCAGAGATCCAGCTGGTGCTGGTGCCCGACGTCATCGAGGCCGAGGCCACGGCCGCGCGCGCGCCTTGCAAGTCAGGTCTTGCGAGGGGCCGCCGCACAGCTTCGAGGCACGAGGCTAGGTGCATCCCCGGCTCTGCAGTGGTGGCCTCCTGGGGCTCCCCGCCCTGGAGTGTCTGGGCTCACCTTCCACGGGCGCCCCTCCCGACGAGTGGCAGCCTCCCTGGGCTCTGGAGTGGTAGCCTCCTCGGGCTCCCGGGGAGGTAAGGGGGCAGGAGAGGGAGGAGGAGAAGGAGGAGAAGAGGGAGGAGGAGAGAGAGGAGGAGAGGGGGAGGAGGAGAGGTGAAGGGGGAGGAGGCGGAGAGGCAGGAGTTGAGGGAGGAGGAGAGGGGGAGGAGGAGAGGGGTTGGAGGAGAGGGGGAGAGTTGAGGGACGAGAGGGGGAGAAGGAGGGGGGGGGGGGGGAGTTGAGGGAGGAGTTGAGGGAGGAGAGGGGGGAGGAGGAGAGGGAGGAGGAGGGGGAGGAGGAGAGAGGGGGAGGAGAGGGAGGAGGAGGGGGAGGAGGAGAGGGAGGAGGCGAGGGACCCTCCCCTGCGCTTTGGGTTCTGGGCTCCCCACCCCTCGGAGTGCGCTCGGTTTGGGGCGCACGTCCGTGGGGCCCTGGGGGCCCCTTGGCGAGGGCGCACGTGCTCTGCCCTTCGCCCCCCCGCGCGCCGCTGGCCGTGCTGCGCGACCGCGAGAGGCCGCGCGTTCTCGGGACGAGGCGCGGGGGGGGGGGGGTCCAGCGCTGAGGCTAGACATCCGCGCGGACCTCCGAAAGCCGATCCGTCGGTCGTTGACGGTACTCCTCTGTCTCCAAGGGTGGAGGCTTGTCCAAGGTGGGTTTGTCCAAGGGTGGTTGTCCAAGTCGGACCTCGCACAGCCGATCCGTCCGGAGAGGCCTGTCCAGTGGGGGGGGCTGTCCAGTGGGGTTGTCCGGATCCTGCTGGGGTGTTCAAGGGGTTGTCCGCGGCAGGCCCCTTCGCCATCATTCATCAGCATGGGTTGTCCTGGTTGTCTGGGGGGTTGTCCCGGGAATGTCTTGATTTGATTAATTCTTCATTTGACTTATAATAGGATTTTCAGGATTCCCAGATCCCAATCTACTTTGGGCGCCTTCTTGTTTCAAGGGCCGATCATCATTCTCTCGTCCCTCCTCTTCAGGGGGCGGGCGCAGGCCCAATCTGCTTTCAGCGCCTTCCTACTTGATGTTTCGATCCGCTTCTTCCGACTGACGGTGCCCGCCCCCTCCCCGCCCTGCCCGCAGGGCGGCAGCGCGAGCGCCGCCTGGGGAGAGCGCTCCTGGGGAGAGCGTGCCGGAGGGCATGCTACGCGAGGCCGCCCGCGCTAGCGGGCGGCGGACCGTCGCGCTTTGGCGGCACGCGCGATGCGCAACAGGGCGCATGTGGCCGTTGTGCCGGGGAGCGCCCGCCTCGTCGCAGAGTTCACCGAGAGAAAAAGATCTCGCCTCCCTCCGCCTCGTCCTCCCCGCGAGGCTCGCTTCCAGAGGACATTATCACGCTGTTGCTCTGGCTGCGCTTACGTAGCATCCCCCTCCACGCCTTTCCGCTCCAGCCCCTAATCCTCCTTCCGCCCCCTTTCCTCCCTTTCCCCCGCCTTGGCCTCCTCCTCCGCTGCCCCCCCTATCATGTGATTATCTCTGTCGCCTTCTCCCTCCGCTCTTGGCTGCTGCCCTCTTCTTCGATGCGGTGCGCCTGCATCGTCCGCCTCTCCCCAAATGCTCGGCCTCCATTACTTCAACGCGGCGGCGCCCCCGCAGGCACGCAGAGGGCACGCGTGGCGACGGGGGCGTCGCCACGCAGAGCTTCCAAAGACCAAACAGTTTGAAAACCAATTGTTTCAGGGATGGGTCAGTGGATCGCGCCGCATCGCCGAGGCATTTCCGATGCATCGGCGATGTGGAACCCGATGTTTTCTACGCCGACGGCATCGATGCATCGACGACGTCGCCAGTGCATCGCGAATGCGTCGCCGGTGCAGTGGCGATGCGGCATTTTCCTCGTTGCTGCTTCTCTTCTTCCTTTTCTTCTCCTTCCTCCGCCTCCCCCCATGCATCGTGTCATCCTTGTCAGCTTGCAATTGCCTGCATTCGATTTCTTGCCCACGCGCCAGACGGCGCATGGCTTGTGAGCGTGTGGGTGAGTCAGTGATCCGAGCTCAACTGTATCGTCCCCCCCCGCAGATCTACCGCTACGTGCTCCACAAGATGGTATGCATCGTCGAGGTCGTCCTCTCGCAGCTGCGCGTCCGGTTGTTCGGCGTGGAGGCGCGCGCGCGCCAGGGGGGAGGGATGGAGGTCGGATGTTGCTACCGTCGAGGTTGATGAGTAGGTCGACCCTGTCAAAGCAAGGGTACCCTGGTGTCCTGTGCTTCGCGACCCATGCCTACATGAGTACGGTAACGTGGCCCTCGGAAGGGTCTTGTGTCCTCTCGCGTGTCCTCTCCAATTCACCCCGAATGTAAAGGTGCCCCTGGCCCAAGGTGCCCCCAGTTTTTCGCGCCGTGTTGGGGCCCCTGGGGCCCTCTGTGCCTCGTGAGGGGCTCCCTTGAGGCCGTGGGGGGCTCCTTGGAAATCCTGCGCTGCTGTCCTCCCCCGCTGCCTCTCTCGGGTTCCATGCGCCAGCTTCGTCTTAACATTGGGCCAGGGGCACTTCTAGCTGTGATTCCAGCAGGCTCGCTGCCCTTCTCACCCGTTCCCCGCTCTCACGCTGCTTGCCCCCATCTTTATTCCCGCTGCCGTACTGGTTACAAACATTTCAGGGCCCTTGTCTTTAGAGCTACGCCAGTTGTTCGAGCCGCGCTCACAGCAAAACCATCCCCGGCGCTGCGCGCCGATCCATATCACAGTGGTAGCTTGGAGCTGTGCTCGCTGCCCCGGCCTTTGGGCCGTCCATATAGCAACGACGGCGTCTGCGACACGTCCATTGGAATCGAAGACCAGCGTCTCTCTGGTCATCATCACCCAGCTGCTGCGCAGAACACACGCCAGCGTCCGCGACGCTAGCACCGACAGCAACGCCTACTTCGCCGACCCTGCCAACTCCCACGCCAGTGTCAGCGACGCTAGCAGCAACGCCATCAACGCCAATTCCACGCCAGCGTCAGCGACGCCAGCGCATACGATTTCACAGACACCCAGAGCTTCAGCGAAGCCGCCGGTGGGGCCCCCTATGGGGCCACAAAACCCTGTACTGGATGTGCGGGACGCATGCGGACGGTAGCACTGGGACCTTCTGTGGGGCTCCCTATGGGGCCACGAAGCGCTGTATTGGGTGGGTGAAACGCAGGGAGGAGGGCCCCAGTTGGACCGTCCGCATGCGTCCCGGAAACCCCATTTGGTATTTTCACTCACTCAGTAGAGCGCTTCGTGGCCCCATAGGGAGCTCCACCGAAGCCCTCAGTTGGACCGTCCGCATGCGTCCCGGAAACCCAATTCGGCACACCACCCACACAGTACAGCGTTCCCCCCCGCCCAGTGCAGCGCTTCGTGGCCCCATAGGGAGCTTCACCGAAACAGATTTTCACAATTACGGTACCCACAACTGCATATGGTTGGGACCTTCGCCAGGATAATTTTCCCTGATTGAAAATCACACCATTGGGTCGTTTTGGGGGATCCAGGTATGCTTGGACATCCGTTGGCGGATTTAGACAGCCAGCGCTATAGGAAGATATTGGTGGGAAGGATGGGACGTCAGAGGTGGCGCGGGCGCACCTAGCTTGTCCTCTTCCTCCTCCTGCTCTCGCCTCTCCCTCCGCCTCCTCCGGACTCGTATGGCAGTTTCGAGCCCTTGCAAGACTTAGAAGGCCCGGCAACCTTGGCGAGGACGGTGACAACCGCGAGGATGACCGCGGCGGCGACGGCGGTGCCGACGGCGACGACGACACCAGACCCCCGGATCTAGCCTGGATTGCGCCAGAGTCGAGGGGAATCCAGCCCCGGCAACGAGGGCGCCCCTGGAGGCCCACAGAGGCCTGAAAACGCCCAGCAGCCTCGAGCCTCGAGTCCTCGAGCCCCGCCGCCGGCCGTCGCGATTGGTCCTCAAGAGGTGCGGCTGAGCCTCGTTGCGGAGGAGGCGAAGGAGGGCGCCGACGACGAGGATGGGTGCCGCTGGAGGGGGCGGGCCGCTGCCGGGGAACCATGACACCTCCCCCTTCCCTCCCTCCCTCCCTCCTCCATCTCATCCTCGTCGTCCGAACGCCTCACCAGTAAGTGCGGTGAGCCGTTCGAGGAGACGGCGGTTGCCCATGTCTGTTCTGTTCTGTTCTGGTCATTTCTCCTCTCTTCCTTCTCCAGAGGAGGAGTTGGAGGCACAGATCGGGGATGAGGTTGAGGACGAGGACGATGGGGGGAGGGGTATGGGAGCTCAGGGTTAACTAGATGAGTGGTTGAAGAGGAGGCGTGCTTGTGTGTGTGCGTGCGTGTGTGTGTGTGTATGTGCATGTGTGTGTGTGTGCGTGTGTGTGCGCGCGCGTGCTTGTTGTGTGTGTGTGTGTGTGTGTGTGTGTGTGTGTGTGTGGGGGGAAAGAGAGTGTGTGTGTGTGGATGTGTGAGTGTTGTGTGTGTATGTGTGTGTGCTCTCCGCCTCCCTCGCTACTGCGCGCAAGGCCGCGACCGCCAACCAGAGTGTGTAGGTGTGTGTATGTGTGCTTGTGTGTGTGTGTGCGTGCGTGTACGTTGTACGTGTGTGTGTGTATGTGTGTGTGTGTGTGTGTGCGTGCGCCGCCCTCTGACGCTCCTCCGCTCTGGCCCCCCGTCGTCTGCCACCGCCTTGCGCCCCCGCGCCTTGCGGCCCCTGGCTGGCCTCCGCCAGCTTTCATTCCAGCCCCCTTGGGCTCCTCCCCACGGGAGGGTGCTTGGTCCTGCCTTTCTGGCCTGCCTTCTCGGCCGCCGCCGTTTCCGGCGCGCCGCCCGGCTCGCCAGCTGTCGCGGCACTTCAGCCTGCGACTTTTGCGGCTTGTCGCCGCCTGCTGCCAGGCCTTCGCGGTCCCCTTGTGCCCTTCTGCTGGCTTCGGCTGGCTTTGGCAGCTGCGCACCGTAGGCTCGTGGCCCCCCCGCCGTTTGAGCTTCCAGGTCTGTCTTGGCCTCCTTGTCGCTCCACGCTGCTTACTCGCTCCCCCCGCCATCCAGTCCCAGATGGCTGATGGCACCCTCCACCGCACCGTAGCCTCGTCCTTCCACCGCTCCCCCCCCCGTCATCCACGCCCAGATGGCTTCTGGCTGCTGGCGGCTGCGTGACCCTCAGCGGTCTCTGAGGGCTGGGGCGATCCTGGTCGCGCGCGCGCTTGCTGCTTCACGACCTTCTCCGCACTGTCGTCGCGCGAAGGGTCGCGAGGCCAAACAAGTGCCAGTGCGTGCGTGTGCAATTATATGTGCGTGCGTGCGTGCGTGCGTGCGTGCGTGCGTGCGTGCGTGCGTGTGTGTGTGTGTGTGTGTGTGTGTGTGTGTGTGTGTGTGTGTGTGTGTGTGTGTGTGTGTGTGCGTGCGTGCGTGTGTGCGTGTGTGTGTGTGTGTGTGTGTGTGTGTGTGTGTGTGTGTGTGTGTGTGTTTGCGTGTGTGTGTGTGTGTGTGTGTGTGTGTGTGTGTGTGTGTGTTTGCGCGCGTGTATGTGTGTGTGTGTGATGCTGCTGCTAGTTCTACAAGGCCAGAAAGGGTTCTTGGGGTCCAAAGGGAAAGCAGGGAAGGAGCATTGTGAGGAATGGGGGAGGAAATGTGAGGAGGTTGAGGAGGAGAAGGAGAGCGGAGGGAGAGGATGGGGAGGTGGAAGGGTCTGAGGAGGATTTCCCCATGTTTTTTCCCAGACGGTGCTTGCACTTAGGGGTTCTTACTTGGGTTTCTTAAAGATTGGGTGGATCCAGCTGGGTTTCGCCGCGTTGCCACCCGTTGCCTCCTCGTTGAGGCCTCGTGCGATGGGTGGGTTTGGCGAGGCTTCGCCATGTTTCCGCCCGTCCGCCCGTTGCCGCTTCGCTGTCGTCTTAGTCCGACGACTTGAGGATTTCACGCTGAAGTTACCGCCGCGTTCGCAGGACAAGAGGGTCCTCTTGTCGTATGCAGTGTTACTTGCTGCGTGGGTGTTGCCATTCTCCTTGCCGTGACATAGTTGTGCCGCAGTTTGGTGAACCAGAACATGAGTTCACACTGGTTTGTGGACGGGGTGTCTTTGGTGAGGGCCAACGTTGTCATTGTGGCAGCGACGGTGAATGCTCAATCTTCTTCTCTTTTGCATGATGTCGTCAAGCTCATCACTTGCACTGTCAGCTAATCGGATGGTGCTCAGGAGCGGGTCAGCCGCAAGGTGCTCCAAGTGCCGGAGGAGGTCGCCCAACTTACTCACTCTCTCTCTCTCTTTCTCAAGCAGTGGCGAAGCGTCCCGGCGTGCCCATAGGCCTACCAAACAATGTTCTAAGAACCTTGTGTGGTTTCCACGAAATGTTCTTCGAACATTTCTGGAGGAGTCTGTCTAGTTTTATCACATCGGGCTTGTGTTCTAAGAACATTGTTTTGTTGTTAAAACATGTTTGGGCTCTAAGAACATGTCGTGGTAAGGTTATAGGAATGCCGGGACGGTCGGTCCCTGCTCAACTCTCTCTCGCACGCTCTCTCTCTCTGTGTTCCTTATTTCATCATTCCTATTTACTGTTATGCGCTATATTATAGTACTCCACACTCACTCTCTCTTTCTTTCTTTCTTTCTCTCTCTCTATATATATAAACACATCTATATACATATGCAAGACTGCAGCGGCGCTTCGCGCCATGCACCTTGGTCCCTGAAGTTTGGCATGCTGGCGGAATAGCAGGAAGGTCAAGCCGACAATTTAGAGATAACTCTTTGTTGCCTTTTCCGGCATCGCCGCTATAATAATGTTATTCGTTATCCTTCCTCCATGTTTCTTGTTCCTTATTTTCGCTGTACCCTGCGCATTCTCCCCATCCTCCTCAGCTCTTTTTTGCGGAGGCTCCTCCTTGGAGAGCCTCACGAAAGTTGTTTCAGGTTTTCTTAAGGCCTTCTGGAGGCCTCCTGGGCGTATTCTGGGGGCATCTGGGGACTTCCTCGGTCCACCCTGCCTCCAACCGCGGTCTCCCTGAACGACCGGGTCACGATTTGGAATGCTTCGGAGGGTGTTTTGGGGCCATCTTGGGCCGCCATGGGGCTCTCTGAGGGCCATCTTGGACCCGTGTTGTACCATTTTGGGGCTCTCTTGGACTGCCTGGAAGCCCTTTCGGAGCCTCCCAGGCGGCTTCGGACGCCCAAAAGACCGCCGTCTTGGTGCGTCGGGAAGCCGACAAGAGGAGAACCCCAAAATTCAGCAAAAACCAACAGAAAATCAAAGATTTGTGCCTCTTGGGGCCTTCTTGGGAGTGCTCTTGGAGGCCTCTTTGGGGCCGTCCTGGAGGCCTTTTGGGCCATCTTGAGGTCACGTCGGTCATTCTTGGAGCGCTCTTGTGCTGTCTTGGGGGTCTCTGGGACGTCTCCGATGACCCCCCTGATCGCCCTAGGTGTGCTGCGAAGGCTTGGCAAAACGCCCTGCGAGGCCCGGGGGGCCACTTCGAGGCCCGTCCGGATCCGGGTCCCAAAGCCCCAGATCCCGGGAGTCCGGTTTTTTTGGGGGGGGAGGGGGACGGGTTTCCCCCCCGCCCGGGCTTGTAAAAATATAGGGGCGGGCCGGTGCCACCCTCCCCCATGGGCGCCCCCCGGAACTTTTGGGGGGTCACAGACCCCCCAGGACTGCCCCAGGCCGCTTCCAAATTGCCCGCGACAGGCCGCGCGGGAGCCTCTCCAAGAGGCTTCAAAGAAGCGTCCCAAGAGAGCTCTAGGAGGCCAAAATCGATGATTTTCCATTGTGTCTTTCGACGTTTTTGGTTTTGATCGCCTTTTCACCTTTCCGACGCTCCAACAAGGCCTAACAGGTCCTCGAGAGCGCCCCAAGACTGCCCAGGAGGCCCCCCAGACGGCCTGAAGACGGCCCTGGACAGCCCCAAGACAGCCCAAGAGGCGCCCCAGAGGGCCCTAGAAAGCCAAAGAGGGCCCCGAGAAAGCTTCCAAAGGGGCCCACGAGGGGGAAAACTGTTATTTTTTTTCCCCCGCCCCGAAGGCTTCCCAGGAGGCCCCGAGAGAGCCCCAAGACGCGCCAAGGAGGCCCCCAAGAGGCCCCGAGGAGGTCCCCAAGAGGCCCCCAAAAGACCCCAAGATGCCCCAACACGAGCGCCGCGCGACGCAGGCGCCGTCGCGCAAACCTCTTGGGCCTGGGCGGTTCCGGGAGATGTTCCCAGAGGGGCCTCCGGGAACATTTGCTTCGGGGGGGCGAGGATCCACGCCTTGCCCCTTGCCGTCGGCCGCGCCGACAGTAGGCCAGAGGGGGGGCCGGGCCGCTGCCTGTACCCTCCACGGGCGCCCCCCTAGGGTTTTGGGGGGGTCCCAGAGCTCCCGAGGCGGCCCAGGCCCGCCCCGAAACAGGCCACGACAGGATATGGGGGCCCCAGGAGGGCCCAAGACGGCCCCAAGAGGCCCCGACGACGCCCCAGATACCCTCAAGACGGCCGACGAGGACTCCAACACGCTCCAGGACGGACTCAAAAGGCTCCCCAAGAGGGCCTTGGGAGGCAAATTTCATGCATTTTCCTTTTGGTGTTTGAAGGATTTGGGCGTTCTCGCTTTCCCCGCTTCTCAGCGCTCCCTCACGGCCTCGGAGGCCTTTCGGATCGCTCCAACACGGCCCACGAGGTCCCGAAGAGGGCCCCAAGACGGCCCTGGAGGCTCCCCAGACAACCCACATGTGCCCCAAAAGCGCTTCAAGAGGGGGCCCAGATGGGGAGCGCGAACCGATGTTTCGAAAACTCTGGCCCGAGGGGCCCCCAGTAGGCCCCCAGAGGCCACCAAGAGGCTCCCACGAAGCCCCCTGAGGCGCCCAAGCGGCCCCCAGGAAGCCCTCAGAGGACCCCAAGGGGCCCCCAGGGAACGTATCCGAGGCCCCCCAACACACTCCAACAAATCATGTTCCCAGAAAGCCTTCCGGGGACATGGTTCATCATGGGCCCGACAGTCTTCGGAGACTCCGAAGTACCTTCACGTTACCAGAGAGCTGTGTGGGAAGTTGATTGGGAACATGACTGATCGCCTTCTCGCGGTCCTCCGCTGATCGTTTCGCGCAAAGTTGCCCCAAGTGCCATCTTGAACCACCGACGACGACGACGACGAAGACGACGAAACGATGACGACGAGGACGACGACGACGACGACAACGGTGTGCCGCAAGAGGCGACGACATTACGACGACGACGGCACGCCCCAACAGGCTCCCCAAGACGACCCCCAAACCCATGTTCCCAGAAGGCCTTCTGGGAACCCGACTCATCAGGCCTCCCCCCGCTACGCAACCATCTTCCCCGAAAGTCTTCCGGAATGCGGATTCACATGCATGGATTTCTCACTGCCCATGATACGTTCAGCGTTGTGGACACTTCTTCACTTCCCTTTCAAACCAACTGTGGTCCACCACTTCAGTGGAGCAGTGAATTCGTCAAGGCCTGGGGCCTGCTAGAACCTGAGCGCGCGCGAAGCGCGCGCGATGGTTCTAGTATATATATATATATATATATATATATAGATATATATAGATAGATAAATGTCCGTGTGTGCGTCGCCCCCTGCCGCCGGCCCCCTCTCTATCATAGTGGGATATCTGAGAGTCGCGTCGGTGCGTCTCGGCGCTGCGTTGGAGCATCTGGGAACTTCTTGCGGGGGCGGATAGGAATCATCAGCGCATATTGAGACGTTGGCGTTATCGAAGACGCCTACGGCGAATCACCGCCGCCCCCTGCCTTTTGGAATCGCCCGTGTGGCTGAGCGTTGTGGCAAGAGTCCTGCCAAGCTGTCGGGCCATGTGTTCCTCCAGCCGTTGTAGAAACCCTTCGGGAAACACTTGGGGGAGGATGGCGGGGAAGATCGGGGAGGAGGAGGGGGCATCTCGGGAGCCTCTGGTGCAACTTGGGGGCTTCCGTAGGCCTCTTGGGGGCCTTAGGGGGCTTCTCGGGGGCCGCTTTTTCCCCACATCCTAAGTGTTTTTTTTGATTTCTCTGCACACCCTCCGCGCAGGATCTCTCCTCCTCCTCCTCCTCCTCCTCCTCCTCCCTCTCCTCTCCTCCTCCCTCTCATCATCATCATCATCATCATCATCATCATCATCACCATCATCATCATCATCGTCATCATCATCAGCATCATCGTCATCATCATCATCATCATCATCATCATACAGCGACTTGTCGGCAATTGTGGCAACACCGCGGCCGTATTCCCTCGCTCAAGTTCTAAAGGAATGCAAGCATTCTTTGAGCGGGTCTGCGCCGACCTCACCAGTGCCCTCACCACTGCCATCATCGTTCGCGGCAGCTCGACGCCTTGCCCTGATTGCGTCTGCTCTCCTGCGCTGCACTGCCCAGCGCTGGAGTGCCGCTGCCCGACTAGCGAGGGCTCCCTGGCTTCTGCTCAGCCCGCAGGCTGGTCAACCGAGTTCGTGGTCGTGCTCGTGGTGAGCGCCTTCGCGTACGGCATCGTGGTCGGCGGCTACTTCGTCAAGAGCTCGCTGACGGCCCCCGTGGTGCAGCCTGCACCCGCTCCAGTACCTCAGCAGGAGGCCGTCGACACTCTCGACCTCGCGACTGCGGCTGCTGCCCAGGCGAGGAAGTTCCGCCGCTAGGAGCAATGGCTGCTCGCGCCGCTGGTCAGTTCCACTACGTTCGGTACAACGTTGGTGGGCCCGCTATCTATCACGAGAGACTCACCTTGCTGCCAGGGTACATCCTCACCCCTGACGATGATGACTATGCTGAGAGCCAGTTGGCAGGTGGCGACTTGCGATCTGTGCATGACTCGGCGGGTCAGGCGACGCGATCGTCGGAGTCGCCGCCAACAACATCTACAAGTTCAGGCGGCTGCCGTCTGCAGCCGTCGTCTGGGCTGCTGTGCGCCGCGGCGTTGCCCAGGGCCATGGGCCTCTGCCGCCGTCTCCCTTCAACCTCAAGCTCAGCGCCGACAACGTGCTGGGCTTGGCGGCGGGGGTGCTGGCCTTGCCCGACCCGCTCGGAGCGGCGCCCGCTGCCGCAGCGCCTGCCGCGCTGGCCTTGGCTGCCGCGGCCGCGCCCCCCGCGGGCGCCCCTGGGCCGCCTGCTGCGGCGGCCGCTGCGCCCGAGGGCGGGGTGGGCGCGCTGGCTGCGGCGCTCGGCGCGGGGGGGGGGCCGCCCCGCCTGCCGCCGCTGGCCCTCCGGGCGTCGGCGCCGCCGCCGCGGCCCCCGCGGCCCCTGGCGTCGCGGGGCCTGATCCCCGCGTGATGGCCGTCGTCCTCGACGCGCGCGGGTTGCGGGACATGCCCTTCAGTGACGCTGCGAAGCGCCAGACCGAGACCGCCCGCGCCGACTGGCCCGTGAAGGGCCCAAGGACCACGATGTGGGTGCTCCACTTCATGCTCCGCATGGCTGGCGGGGCGATGGCGTGGCGCAACCGCTGGATGGCCATGATGCAGGCCCTAAAGACGGACGACACCGCCAAGCTGCACGAGACGCTGCGCCGCGTCATCGAGACCTCGCTCTGCCACGACCAGCTGATCATCTGCGAGCTGGCCTCCTACGAGTTCCTGTCGCGGCAGCTGCAGTTGGTGGAGGGGCGCTTCTTCGAGGAGCGCGCGCGCAGGACCCAGCCTGCGCCCAAGGCCAAGGGCCAGGCCAAGGACGGCGCCGCGGCCGCGGCCGCCGACGTCTCCTCTGAGATTGGCCACTTCCTCGGCGCTGGAGAGACGATGGGCAACTTGTGCATTTGCCCAGCCCTGATGGATTGGATCGCCGACCAGATGAAGAGCGAGGCAGCTGTTGCAAAGGAACGCCGCAAGGCTCGCGAGGAGCGGGCCTTGCGGCATCCATGACATTCCTGAAGGACGCTGGTCAGGAGGGGCCTCGCGACGTGCAGCCTGTTCGTGAGCCTGGCCAGCTTTGCCCCGAGCCTTTCGAGGCTCCACCTGGCTTGGATTTGCCCAGACGAGGTGACCATCGCCAGCGTGACGTTTTTCCGCTTCCTCTTCTTCCAGTGGATGGGCGTCGCCATCTTCCGCTCGGCCGTGGGGCTCGTCTGCGCGCCGCCAAAGGCGCGGGCTGGAGAGAGTGGTGCAACGAGGGGATGTCTGCTCTCAACTGGCTCCACTGCGGCAAGGACGAGTCCCCCATGCCTGACGGAGGGGGGCCACCGCCTGCGGCCCAGGCAGCCTCAGTGGACTACATCGCGGGCTTGCACCGCGACTTCGAGCTGCCCGCCGCCCACTCGGAGAGAGGCCGCGATTGCGAAGCATCCCTCGTAGAGATGCTCGCGCAGGCACCTGGCTGCGCTGGTGACAGCGGTCGAGTGCGCCCCTGCAGCATGCCGCTTGTGGCCTGGCCCGAGTCGACGAAGGCAGTCTCCACCTGCGGCGTCGTCTCCGAGGCCGACTCCATCGTGCTGCAGGATTGGAGGCAGAGTATGCTGAATCCCGAGTCGGTGGCGGCGGAGCTGCGCGACTCGCTGGGGGTTATCCGCCCCTATGTGGATCCTGAGCTGCGCTTTAAGCCGAAGTCCTACGCTGAGTTTTTGAAGCAGCTGGAGGCCCACGACATGATCACCTGGCGGGTCTCCAGCGAGCAGGCATCCTTCTCTACTGGTCTCTTCTTCGTGCAGAAGTCAAACGGCAAGCTGAGGTTGGTGTTCGACACTAGGCTGGCCAACTGCAGCTTCTCTTGCCCACCAGCCACGCGCCTGCCCACGCCCAGCGCGTGGGCCAGCCTTGATTGCGATGACAGTTTTCATTTCGCCCAGGGCGACATCCAGTGTGCACTCTATCATTTGCGACTGCCAGCTGGCATGGAGTCGGCGTTCTCTCTGCCACCGATAAACAACAGATTCGTCGGCCTCAAGTCGGTCAACGGGGTTCGTCTTGGCATCAACGACTTTGTCCAGCCTCTTGTCACGGTCGTTCCCATGGGGTGGAGTTGGGCTCTCCACCTGTGCCAGAGTGCGCTGACGAGAGCCCTGTCGGATGTCGGGTTCGGCAGTGACGGTATGATTTTGGATGGGGGCTGTCCTCGTCCCTTGGTCGCTGAGAAGGATGCGGTGTGTGCAGGATATGTTGACAACTTCTGTGTCGTATCCAAGTGTGCGGGGACAGCCGCGTCCCTTGCTCGTGCCGTTGCTGACCTTCTCACGGCCCGCGGGTTGCCTGTCTTGGAATTCTCCCCAGCGGTCAGCAAGGGGGTCTTCGCGGGCTTGGAGATCGACGGAGCCTCAGGGATCATTCGTGTTCGTCCTGGCCGCCTCGCTCGCACTCGTCAAGCCGTTCTTGGACGCCTGAGGCGTGGGCGGGCCTCTGCTGGGGCCCTCAGCGTGCTCGTAGGCCACTGTACTTGGGGGATGATCCTGAGGCGCGACGTTCTGAGCATCTTTAACGCGGTCTATCGGTTCATGGGTGCTGTGGGACCTCATCCTGGACCCTTGTGGCCCTCTGTCGTCAGGGGATTGTCGGCTGCCGTGGCCCTCATCCCGCTCTGGAGTGCCTCTACAAGGTCTCGCTGGTATTCGCGGGTGCATGCTTCTGATGCGTCGCCGTTCGGGAAGGGTGTCTGTGTCAAGGAGGTCTCCCCCACGCTGTCGTCTGAGGTCGGCCGAGTCGCCGAACGCTGGAGATATCGTCATGGGGATGCCGTGCTTGCCAGATCACACGCCCTTGACGTCGACGGTCGCGACGATGCTGCCGACGGTTGTCGTGCCGACACATCGTCTACTGCCCCTACTGCTTCGTCGTCTGGGCCCAGTGGGTTCTTCGAGGTTCCTGAGTCCATCTACGGGGTCGAGGGTTGGAAGACCATGCACTCCAGCCGTCATGCCCGACGAGGCTGCGATATCCTGTAGTACGAGGCGGAGGCCCTGGGGTTCAGCGTCCATCATGCTTCGAGGGCCCTGGGTGCTCATCATCATCGCGTCGTCTGTATCGTGGACAATTTGGCTCTAGCTCTTTCGCTCGGCAAGGGGCGGTCTGGGAGCCGACATCTTCTCCGCGCCCTGCGGCGCATCGCTGGCGTGGCCCTCGCCTGTGGCCTACGCCTGCTCGTGCGGTGGGTGCCGTCAGAGAGGAATGTCGCGGACAAGCCGTCGAGGGAGGGCTTCTTCGTCGGCCCTAGTTTCGAGGACTTCGGGTCGCGCCACGTCTCGCGCCGCCCGCGGATCCCCCAAGGAGGTGATCAAGGCTGCGAGGGGCAAGCGGGAACATCCTGGTCCGCTGACGCTCCAGCGGGGCGGCCTGTCGGTGCTGGAGGCCAACGCGGTCTCGGAGTCGACGGGCAAGAACTGCCGCGCCTCCGCCCTCAGGTTTCTGAACTGGTGCCTCTGGACCGCCAGGGACTTCAAGAACATTGTCGAGCTCGACGCGATCCTCGTGGTGTTCTTCGTCCACCTCTTCCTCGACGGGTGCGACAGCGCGACTGGCCGCGTCACGATGGCCTCTCTGAAGCACCATTTGCCGTCGATGCTGATGGGCAGCCGCCCGCTGCCACGGGCCTTTCGGGCCCTCCAGGGCTGGGCGAAGCTCGTGCCGCCGCAGATGCGGCCCCCGCTGCCGAGGGTCGCGATGTTCGCCATCGTGGGCGTGCTGTTGTCTCAGGGGCTTTTGTCGCAGGCGGTCTTCGTGAGGATCGCGTTCGACACTTGCCTCCGCACCAGCGAGGCCTACCGACTCACGGCGGCCTCCCTGATCGCTCCGAGGTCGGGCTCCACGGAGGGCTACCAGCATTCGGCATTGTTGGTGAACGACGCGGCGAGCGGGAGGCCTGGCAAGACGGGGGTCACCGACGAGAGCGTCATCGTCGACGATCCGCTCCTCTGGCCTCTCCTCGAGGCGCTTCGGCAAGGGCGCCGCGCGTAGGAGAGCCTTTGGGCCTTCGCGCCGCGCCAGCTGCGGCGCGTCTTCTTGGAGGCCCTGGTCCAGCTCGGGCTCGCCGACCAGCAAACCTCCCTTTACTCGCTGCGCCACGGGGGGGCCTCCGACGACCTCCTCTCGGGTCGCCGCACGAGGAAGGAGGTCAAGGACCGCGGCAGGTGGAGGGCGGACCAGTCTCTGATCAGGTACGCCAAGCGGGCGCGCATGCAGCAGCGGCTGGCCCAGCTCGACCCCGCGCTGGTGGACTTCGGGCAGAAGGTCGAGAGCGATTTGCTGGGCCTGATGGACGCGATGGCGAGGGCGGGCATCTTCTCGCTGCCGCTGCCGCCCCTGAGGCCGGTGTCGGCGTCAGCGCCGGTGCAGGCGGCTCCCGCGATGACCGACAAGTGGCTCTTCGTGCGAAGCGCCTGTGGCTACGTGCGCGGGCGCATACCACAGTGATGCCTTACCTCATCATGCTCTGCACCTGTGTCCCCGACCGAGTTCGGCGAGTGTGCGAGGCCCGCGGGCTCGGCACCGTAGCGGTGAACGTTGCTCGACATCGCCTCGACGACCTCGCTGACCCTCAGGTTCTGAAGGCTCTGACTGGCTGGGTGCGCGCCTCGGCTGTGCTTGGAGTCTGGGCATCCTTGCCCTGGGGCACCTGGGCGCCAGGGGCGTCGCGTGTCCGCAAGTTTGACTCTCTGCTGCACGTAAATAGAGCCTCAGAGGCCGCCTGTCGCGCCGTGCGAGTGGCCAACGCGTTGGCTGAATCCACCTTCAAATTGATTGCTGAATGTATCTTCCGCAGAGTCCCGATCATTTTTATGCACCCTGAGCCGAGCCTCATTTGGAGGCATCCCCGCCTGTCCCCTCTCCTTGCCTCGTCCTCCTCCTCCTGCTCCCTTGACTCGTGCATGTATGCTGGTCGCGCGAGGCAGCGAATCCACCTTGTCGGATGGGGCGTGCGGGACCTTGATAGCCTCGCTCGTCGTTGCCTCTGCGCCCAGGGCCTCTGCGATCGCACTCAGAGACGTCACCTGGGAGGCCTGGGGCGTCCAGCTCTGGGCGCCGTAGCTCGTGCCTCTGCTAAGGGTCTCCCCTCGGAAGTGGCCATTGCTGGCACTGAAATGATAGTGGCCGAAGCTCATCATCTGTCCCGCGCCGCGAGATATAAGAAAATGTTTGGTCAATGAGTAATTCGGCTGTTGCCACCTGGATAGACTAGCGTGTGGTACCGAGTCTGTGCTTCACTGCTGGCGCATCGCTCGTGGCCGCCCTCCGCCGTTTGCACAAAGAAGAAACAAGATGGCCCCGAATCGCCCACATACAGCGACTTGTCGGCAATTGTGGCAACACCGCGGCCGTATTCCCTCGCTCAAGTTCTACCCTGGGCCCTCCCGCCCACTTGAGCTTTTAAAGTTTCTCCGAGTCTGTGCTTCACTGCTGGCGTATCGCTCGTGGCCGCCCTCCGCCGTTTGCACAAAGAAGAAACAAGATGGCCCCGAATCGCCCACATCATCATCATCATCAGCATCATCATCACCATCACCATCACCATCTTCATCATCATCATCATCATCACCACCACCATCATCATCATCGCACTCATCACTAGTCATCATCATCACTCACCCACCCACCCACCCACTCACTCACTCACTAACTAACTCGCTCACTCATTCACTCACTCATCACCGTCACTCACTTATGCCACCCGGGGAAGTCTCAGGCGGGAGCCCCCTCCCTATGGGTCCCGCACTTCATGTTGGTAATCCGAGCGGGTCATCGGCAACCTGTAATTGTCGCCACTTTTGGGCTCCTCAGGCTTGAATTTGGAGGAAGTATCAAGCGGGAGCCTCGTCTGTGAGTGAATTGTGAGGAAGTCTCAGGCGGGAGTCCCCTCTTTAATTTATGGGTCCCGCACTTCATGTTGGTAATCCGGGCGGGTCATCGGCAACTTGTAACTGTCACCACTTTTGGGCTCCTAAGGCTTGAATTTGGAGGATGTATCAAGCGGGAGCCTCGTCTTTGACTGACTTGTGAGGAAGTCTCAAGCGGGAGCCCCCTCCCTATGGGTACCGCATTTCATATTGGTAATCCGAGTGGGTCATCGGCAACTTGTAATTGTCACCACTTTTAGGCTCCTCGTGCTTGAACTTGAAGGAAGTATCAAGCGGGGGCCTCGTCTGTGAGTGAATTGTGAGGAAGTCTCAGGCGGGAACCCCCTCCCTATGGGTCCCGCATTTCATGCTAGTAGTCCGAGCGGGTCATCGGCAATGTGTAACTGTCGTCACTTTTGGTGTTCCCAGGTTTGAATTTGGAGGGGGTATCAAGCGGGAACCTCGTCTGTGAGTGAATTGTGAGGAAGTCTCAGGCGGGAGTCCCCTCTTTAATTTATGGGTCCCGCACTTCATGTTGGTAATCCGGGCGGGTCATCGGCAACTTGTAACTGTCGCCACTTTTGGGCTCCTCAGGCTTGGAGCCCCCTCCTTATGGGTCCCGCATTTCATGTTGGTAATCCAAGCGGGTCATCGGCAACCTGTAACTGTCACCACTTTGGGCTCTTCAGGCGTGAATTTGGAGGAAGTGTCAGGCGGGAGCCTCGTCTGTGAGTGAAGTGTGAGGAAGTCTCAGGCGGGAGCCCCTTCCCTATGGGTACCGCATTTCATATTTTTAATCCGTGTGGGTCATCGGCAACTTGTAACTGTCACCACTTTTGGGTTCCTCAGGCTTGAACTTGAAGGAAGTATCAAGCGGGGGCCTCGTCTGTGAGTGAATTGTGAGGAAGTCTCAGGCGGGAGCCCCCTCCCTATGGGTCCCGCATTTCATGCTAGTAGTCCGAGCGGGTTATCGGCCACCTGTAACTGTCGTCACTTTTGGGGTTCCCAGGTCTGAATTTGAAGGGGGTATCAAGCGGGAGCCTCGTCTGTGAGTGAATTGTGAGGAAGTCTCAGGCGGGAGCCCCCTCCTTAATTTATGGGTCCCGCACTTCATGTTGGTAATCCGGGCGGGTCATCGGCAACCTGTAACTGTCACCACTTTTGGGCTCCTCAGGCTTGAATTTGGAGGATGTATCAAGCGGGAGCCTCGTCTTTGAGTGAATTGTGAGGAAGTCTCAAGCGGGAGCCCCCTCCCTAGGGTCCCGCATTTCATGTTGGTAATCCGAGCGGGTCATCGGCAATGTGTAGCTGCCCTCACTTTTGGGCTCACCAGGCTTGACTTTAGAGGAAGTGTCAAGCGGGAGCCTCGTCTGTGAGTGAATTGTGAGGAAGTCTCAGGCGGGAGCCCCCTCCTTATGGGTCCCGCACTTCATGTTTGTAATCCGAGCGGGTCATCGGGAACTTGTAATTATTCCGACGGAAGGACCCCGCATGATAATATGTTCAGCTTGCCCTTACCTTTTTCTTCCTCGCCCTGACGGACACTCTCCTCTCGCCCGCCGTTGTGCCTTCATTTCCCCCTCCTTCTATCTCTTCTCCTCCTCCTTCTCCACTTCCTCTTCATCATCACCCCCTCCCTACCCCTATCATCACCCCCTCCCTACCCCTTCCCCGTCCTCGTCCTTCCCTGCTTCTTGTCCGCGCGCTCCTCCCCTTCACCCTGGTCGGGGCAAGCGAGTTCGACAAGATAGCGGGGACATCCAGGGATGAGGCCGAACAGCACAGCTCGCCGCAGAGCTTGGGTTCATGTTGCCTCCCGCCTGAGCGCCGCTGCGCCCCGCTCGAAGCCCGCGGGGTTGTCCCAACGGCTTGGCCCGCGGGGCTGTCCCGACCGCCTGCCCCCGTGCCCCAGCGGCCCGCGGGGCTGTCCCAAAGGCTTCGCGAACCAGCCGTCGGGGAATCCGCGCGCTTTGGCCGCTGCGGCGACGGCGCCGAGGAACATCGATTTGCTTGCCCCGGCCAGGGGGAAGGGGAAGGGCGCGCGGAGAAGAAGTAGGGGAAGGACGAGGACGGGGAAAGGGTAGGGAGGGGGTGATGATGAGGGGGAAGTGGAGAAGGAGGAGTAGGATAACTAGACGGAATGGGGGTAGGTGAGGGCAGAACGGCGGGCGAGAGGAGCGTGCCCGTCAGGGCGAGGAGGAAAAGGGCAAGGACAAGCGAAACGTATTATCATGCGGGGTCCTTCCGTCGGAGCAATTGCCGTCTTAGGGCATTCCATGCCCGTCTGACGCCCACGGAAGCCGCCTTGGGAGCCTCTCTGGGCCGCCTTGGGGCCCTCTTGGGGTGCTCCACGGCCGTCTTGGCGGGCATCTTGGGCGTCTTCGAGGCTTCTTGGGCCGTCTTGGGGCCCTGTTGGGGCCGTCTTGGGGGCTGCTTGGGCCGTTCTGGGGCCAGCTGGGAGGCCTCTTGGGGGCCTCTTGGGCGATCTTTTGGGGCCCCTGGGCTGTCTCGGGGCCCTCTTGGGGCCGCCATGGGGGCTTATTGGCCGTTTAGAGCCATGTTGGATGCTTCTTGGGCCATCTCGGCGCGATTTGCGGGGGCTCTTGGGCCGTCTCGGGCTGACGGAAGACCGACAAGAAGCAACTGCCAACATCCTTCAACCACTTTCTTGGGCCATCAAGTATGTTGGCCTCTTCAGGCCTTCCTGGAGGCCCTCCTGGGGTGCCTTGGGCCGTTTTGGGGACCTCTTGGGGGGCCTCTTGTTGGCCCGTCTTGTGCCATCTTCGAGCCATTTTTGGCCAGGAGGCCGTCTGACGCCGTCGGAAGCCGTCTTGAAGGCCTCTGTGGGCCAACTTGGGGTCCTCTTGGGGTGCTCCAGGGCCGGCTTGGCGGGCATCTTGAGCGTCTTCGAGGCTTCTTGGGCCGTCTTGGGGCCCTCTTGGGGCCGTTCTTGGGCCATCTTGAAGCCTCTTGTGCGATCTTGGGGCGATCTTTGGGGACTCTTTGGGCCGTCTCGGACCGTCGGAAGGCCGAACAGAGGCACATACCAAAGTCCTGCAACATCCTTTTTGGCCAATCGATGATGTTGGTCTCTTCGGGCCTTCCTGGGGGCCCTCTTGGGGGCCTCTTGGGCTGCCTCGGACACCTCTTGGACACCTCTTGGAGACCTCTTGGGGGCCTCTTGGGCCGTCTTAGGCTATCTTCGAACCATCTTGGACCGTTTTGGTGGCCTTTTGCCCCGTCTGACGCCGTCGGAAGCCGTCTTGAAGGCCTCTTTGGGCCGACTTGGGGGCCT